>JAEQML010069907.1:0-17160 GCA_016904865.1 Pissodes strobi | reverse complement strand
AAGCAGGCAAAATGATACTTAAAAATGACGAAAAAATGCCTTATCTGTCAAGGTTGCAGCACTTTTTGAATTAATTCGTTACTTCACATGGTCCGCTTGAGCGAGTTGGCTAAATAATATACGTACCAAGTTTTAATAAAGTATATTAAAACCAACGCCTTCGTATCTCCAATCTCCCACAGTAATTGTAAGAGTGACCATTACCAACAAGGTAAGCACTCTTCTATGTGGATCAGTTACTAAGGACAATTTGACAGTAATGCTAGAAATAATACATCAGGTATCCGTTGTTAATAGAAAACTTTAAATAGTTATTTTTGTTACAAGTACCTAAAATGGAGTTTTTCAGGACGAATCATTGCTGTTTCCGGACGAGGCATTAGCCGAGTCCGGAATAGCAGATGAGTCCTAAAAAACTTCATTTAGGTACGTGTGACAAACACTATTTTTTGTCATACGCTCCCAAAATTTAATTTTTATTTATACGCTTTTTGCAATTCTTCAGAACGCCTAAATTTGCAAGTTTACCATAATTTTTGAAATCATAATGTACGACAAAGTTAGCTTAGAATTTGATATCGTAGCAACTATTTGACAATTTTGTCATGTCATTCGAAATTTTTGACATTTAGACATATTCAGGAATTTTGGAATAGTCCGTAAAGGTTGCCATGACGACTTTTAGTGACTAGGCCTAAAAAGAGGCATTTTACGGACTCACATTAGTCCGTAAAATAGCTATTTTTGGGCGCGTATGACAAAAAATATATTTTTGGTAGCTACACCACATCTTCAGTAAGCACTAGTAACCAAGAAGGCAACAGAACTCAAAAGAGCCAAATAACTGGAATATAGGGTATTTCAGATACAAGGGTAAATAATACCTACCTTAAAACGGTGCGCTAAAGGTGGTTGTTTCTCACGATAAATTCCCAAGCTCGTGCTCTCGAGTCGTTTCGAGGGATTAAGAAAATTAATTGACAAACCAATATGCCTACCTGACATAAATCCGATAAAAAAGGACCGCATCACAAAATAGAGCCGCCAGGTTAAAGAGGCATCGTCGACCAAAGCAAACAAAATTACAAAAAGGTTGTCCAGCTTATTTATTGTCAATTGCCAGCGTGAGATTGTAAAGTATATTTTAAATGGCTCCTTATTTTGGACAATTTGTATTTGGGTGGGTTGTGTTTTAGTGTTTACAAATTCCGAGTGTCTTTCAAATATTCTCGGATGACCGTCAGTAATTGCAAGAGGTGCAAATAAAAGAAGTAATAATACTACATACACAATTCAAGACATTACTATTAAAATTAAAATTTTTAAATAACAATTTTCGGAATATTGGAATACATCCGTCAGTTTGATACCAACAGGGTGGCCCAATAGTGTAGCATTCACATAATGCTTGTAGATACACAACAGTGTTTTATACAAAAGTTTTAAGTATGTATAGTTGTCTTAAGTGTTCAATTTAAAATTTTGTTCTTTTTAAAAAGCTTGTTCTTATATTTTTCAAACGGAACACTTTTGTATAGAATTCTGAGATTATCTGAAGATTTAAACTTTTTATTTCAGAGTTCTGACTTTATATCTGATTATTTAAACCGTTTTAATTATGACCAGTCACAGCCAAGTATTTTAACGTCAAAAATTGTTTTCGTGAAAGGATCTGTCAGATAACTTTTGCAACAAAACTGTTTGAAAGGTCTTATACAAAAAATCCTCTCCATACGGATTTTAGATAAAAAGTCGGAAGTTCTGAGTTTTTATTCCTTATTTCTTTTTATATCGAAGAGCAATTTATTTTTTTTGCGATCGTCCAAAAATGTTATTCTCGGCCTATTGACAGGCACCAAAACTCGCAATTCTGGTACTGTTAAGGGTTTCTAGAAAATCGCAAATAACAGTCAGGGAATATTACTTTTTCGGCCTATACGCCGGAAATAGTATATTATTTTATATGGAGGAAAAGTAACTTTTCCTCCAAATAAAATATGCTGTTTTTTCTTCAAATGTCGACAAATTAATTCAAAAAGTCTCTTTTTAATAGTAATAATAATTATTATTAAAGATAAGTGGGTTCGCAAGGCGGCTTAGACCGGTGCGGTGTCGGTGAATAGGCTCAAGCTGTTGCTATAGTAATGTAACATAAAGCTGTCAGTGGACACTGTCAACAATAATTATATTTTTAAAATTGCGTCTTCGATTGCGTTTTAATTCCGTATTGATAAGCAGTTATGTAAGTTCGATTAAATAATAACCAGTTTGTTCCTAAATTAGTGATTTTTAGAAATGCAGTCACACATTGAGTGATAAATACAAATTTTAGTTTAATAACTCTTGAGTTGTTGACGCTTATTTTGATGTTTGTTTGTATTGTATCTATGTTGCTATGATAACACTTTTACCTCCGCCGGCAGAAAAGTGAAAAGTAAAGCTCCGGCGGAGGAAAAACGAAACTTCACTGCCGCCTACACAGTCGAGTAATGACGGATTTACTGACGTTTGAAGAAAATAGTATATTGTGTAATTAGGAGGAAAAGCAAAACATTCCTGGACGATTGTGGTAATTGCTGGACCAAACGCAGCCGAGGCCAGCAACACGGGAGTCCAGGAATGTGCTTTTCCTACGAGTTGCACATGCTATTTTTTATCCGATCAGAATTAATTATAATACGTATTTATAAAAATAGAGCCAAATATTACTCTAAATAAAAACGGTGTTTTAAATTTAAACTCAACATAATATCAAGTTTTGAATCGAGCGAGGTTGGAGTTTATTACGTAAGTAGGGAAACCACAGCTAAATCTTGCTTTTGATAAACGTCAGATCTGAGAAACAAGGTATTTAAATATGACAGAAATTTTATATTCCCGGCCTAGGACGGAGATGTTGTACTGTACGTACAGTTATTGCATGTTGCCAAGCAACGAATACAATATACTGGAATCATGACTTTTGCGATGAGAAAATACATAGGAAAGGTATAGTTTTCGTCCGATCGGATAAAAAATAATATTCGCCGTTTCGTTTCTTTAGAAAATATTCATTTTCTCGATCGCAGAAAAAATAATATATGTACTTCGGAGGAAAAGCACATTGCCGGCCTCCGAGCTTGCTGGCCTCGGATGCACCTCGTCCAGCCATTTCACCATCGACTGAGAATGAGTAACTTCTCCTCCTAAATACACAATATTCTATTGTGACTCAAGAACGCCATTGGATAGTGATGTGATTGATAAAACAGCTTATGTTTGAATGATTTTTAGTAACAATAACTTAATATAAAATTTTGAAAATGGGTGCCAAATTTATATCTTTTACACCACTCTAACTTGCAATATATATGACCGTCTCGATCTAAGTCCCGGGATGAAAATTCGTACAAACTGCGGGACTAATATTTTGACAGCATGTTTCTGTTGCAAAAAAATCTGGTTATCTGGGTTTCGGTGTCACAATTAAGAATTCCACCTCTCATACAGTTATGAAAATTAGCATAATACATAGTAAGTAAAGTTCTCCAATATGCTGGTGTGACAGAAAAGTTAACGCATACGGCGCTCGGCGTAGTTTAGTGTACTACTTATCTCTAAGATGAGTTTCCTCCAACTTAAATATGCAATTAAGAGTGATTTATAACATTTCTATTGTGATTTCAGTACACTCAACAGAGGCTGATGAGGCTGTGAAGAAAACCAGATCTGTAGGTAATTTATTTCTACATTTAACAAGTATAACTAAAAAATAGAGTCACAAACTATCAAATCAAAAATCATTGTCAGTTATCGCTCAAAATAAAAGGACTAAGGTAATGAATGAATTACGTTTATTCAAAATTAGAAAAGGCACATTTGCTGGCTAGATCATGACAGATTAATTTTCCAACGTAGAAAGTTCTTCTGGGTTATGTTGTTTATATTTGCATGTTGTTTATATTTGAACCTAACTATTCTATTCTGGGAGGTGCCATATTCATAAATTCTCATCATAACGAGATGGATTTTTTTCAAAATTCACTTATTTTTACTGCAAGTCCATTGATCAGTTTAAATATTATTTTGTGCAACATTTATTCTTCGATTCTTAAGCTTAGACCATGCTGAAATAATTTTAGACATATCGATGTTGTCCCTAATATCTTTTTCACGTTTAAGGCCCATCCAGAGTTAAGACGTTCATTTTCCATTTGAGTCCGTAAAGTGTTTTCAATAAATTTTAATATACTGTCCTAGGGTTCATTTTTGCGACAGAAAATCCAGCCGTATAAACAAATTGACATAATTGAAATGTTAAAATTAATGAATCATTTCGTTGTTCTGCCACCTGTTTTATATCATGCTTTGAACTAATATTTTTCTCTTTATATAGTTCAAAAAATAGTTCGAGCTTGCCATGTTTTTTACACGGATACAACTAAATTTATATTTTCCCTTGAAAGATTTGCGTTAAACAAAAATGCAAAGAAAATAATTTCATTAATGGGCGAAGATTTTCTATTACGTCATTTAGATTTTTTTGTAGAAATGTTATTAAAATATCCAAACACAACTTATTTATTTATTTTTTTAAATCCATGCAAATCAAAAGACGCGAGTTAGTTTTTATTCATTATTAAGCTGCCTTAATTAAAATAAAATAAAGATGTATCAATAGTTCTGTGTTCGGTAACACATCCTACTTTACGACGACACTGAATAAGTTACAGCCGTTTTCCGATGTGAATTAAGTTCAAATACACTAAGATAACGAGTGATCTGTATGAATGGTCGTTAGGTGTTATATGCGGTCCAGTTGTCACACTGTTAATTTCACTCAAAAATGCAAGTATTTTTTTTTTGTCTTGCGTTAGTTTTGTTTGGTTGCACCCCCGGAGCAGTGAAGTGAAATAAATAGATCCCGCAATCTTTCCAAAACCCTAACGCTAACAGCCAGTTTGCTGGTCATTAATAGGGCTTTAAAATTATTTAATAATATTTTGTTATGTATGTAGATGCCTAAATCAATGAGCTTTTGTTTTGTTTCAAAACAGATTTTAGCAGCCTGGTGCCGTAGTACAGTAGGATGTGTGTAAACATGCGTCCGGTAATGAAATTACAAAGAAAATTGCTGGAAGTTTTGTTGTAGTTTGTTATTACTGGAAGGTTTTGGTAGTTACTGATTTTGCTAACAGCACAAATTATTGGGGAGGGGGGGAATGAAGTAGATATGAACACAGTTATGTTGTTGGTAATCTCAGATATCATCACGAGAGATAAGAGATATCAAGGTCAAGAAAATTCTAAAAAAAAACATAGATTTTAACAGTATCTATTGCAAGAATTTTTTGTTACTTGTGTTTAGAGAAATGTAGAGAAGATTATTTTCTTTAGGAGAATTATATGAACGAACGAAGTTCATATTTTAAGTGTGGAATTATGCAAAACTTCATCTTAGAACGGTGGCCAGAGATTTGCATCCAGCCGGACCGTTCAACTTTCCAACCCGCAGTTCCGGCCGCGACTACAGCGACTCACGTGGCGCTTTCAAAAACTAGCCAATTGAATTAAATATATTACTGCTGCTCCCCAATCGGCTTAAGTACACATACTACCTGTAAAATATTTTTTATGTGAATCGTTGTTAGAAAGTATGTAAGATTGGATTGTAGTGCATTAAAAAAAAATTCTTGATTTTGGGTTTAGTGCATGCCTTGGGTTAGTTTTAGTTAGTTTTTGTTGGTTGCGCCCCCGTAGCGAGCGGAGGCCCATGCGTGAAATGAAATATTAGTTTAATGATATAAAATTTGGGTTAAGAGCCGTATTATAGTGGATATACCTACAGCAGCTTGCATGTGTTTCCGCGAATATATTTCATTGTCCACTATTCAAAGCATGTTACAACAATAATAACGTTGGCGTAGTTGTTAAAACATACAAATTTTAATCACTTGCCACATCATGCGAATGCGGAACTGCGGATCGAAAAGTGGAACGGTCCGGCTAGATTGAAGTTGAACAGAGTAGTGCAAGGCAAATTTGGTTTTCATGTCTAGTATGCTTTCAATAACTGATGCATATTGTGGTATGTTGTTTTTAATGGACAACTGATATATGGACATTTTAGAAGAAAACCTTTTATCGCAAGTTCCAGACATGAACGTCGCCTACTTCCAACAAAACGAAGCACCAAGGCACAACGCATGGAGAGTACTAGATTTATTAAATAGGTACCCATTTTCCAAATAAATTGTTAGGTACCAATGGTCCCAATAGGTAATCACCGAGGTCGCCTGATTTAACATCCCTTGATATTTGTCTGGGGAAAACCCCAGAAATGAATGGAGTATATAAGGTAAACATATTGTTACGGCTAGACTAACAACCATCCGGACGTTTTTGTGCTACCCTATAGAACTAGCCGCCCCGCCGTGCCCCTCGCTTCTCTGTCTGTATGAATCATCGACCGGCCCGCCGCGAAGTTCGGGTAGCTGGAATTATCTCGATGGCCTCGTCGAGATCATATAGAGTGGCGTCGGAATACTTCCCGAATATTCGTGATAGATTTAAGATTATATATAAGCAGACCTAAGGCGAATGTTAGTCAGTTGGTTAGTGAGTTCAGTTCAGTTAATCGTTGAGTGTTGAATAGATATTAGTGGTAAAGTTATAAGAGTAGTATAGAGTGTTAAATTGTATACAGTGGTAGTGAATAAAGAGAATATTAGTTGAAAACAGTCAAGTTGTAATTTTGTTAAGAACCCACGGGAAAAACGTAACAATATGAACAAGCTTCAAATCCGATTTAGAAATACCTTACAAAATCTTACAAAGCTTCATTTATATAAAACCTCACAGATGTAGAAAATACTTAGATGGTATGCAATTTGAAAACGGTAACTGGATAAGTTTGTTTTAAAATATATGTTAACTATCATTAGCATTTTTGAAAATTTCAAAATTGGTTTTTGTTTTTATATCTATATTTGTTTCCATAGAAAATTTTCCTAAACAATTAATTAATTGTTCACATTTCAACCATTAATTAATTTGTTAAAATGAATCTTGCTTATTCAGTAGGGGTTTTGCTTAGTTATGCTAAACAGAATTTAAAATATTAAGAAGTATTTTTAATTTTTTATTGCCAGCTGTATTAAAATAAATACAAAATATCGGTAAAAAGACCAAAAAATGCCAATCTTAAGGTTTTCTCTTAGCAAAAATGTAAAGCATATGGTATCCATGAGAAGGTAATTTGATTCCAAACCAAACTGTCAGATAATATACAGGATGTCCCAATTAAAAAATACCGACTTTATCTAAAAAGTCGAAAACTATAAAAGACAGAAATAACTTCAAACAACAGAAGAAAAACGACGATTCCCAGTAGTTTCCCTTTGTAGTGTCTTGATGGCATGGAAACGGAGGAACAATCTGATTTTGGGTATTAAAATCAACAGGTGCACCTATTGTTTAGCTTAAAATATTATAATTATGTTGAGCATTTATATAATTATAAGAAATAATAAAGCACAAAAAATTCACATTGAGGTCGCCAATTGGTCCTAAGCTTTACAAACATAATAATAATTAGATCTATATTAATTCTTACCTATCAAATCGTAATCGTTATAAGTAAGAAACTTATACTAACGCAATATCGGGTGCAAACCCTGGCATTCACTGAGTGCCCCAAGGTTCAGTTCTTGGCCCATTTTTTTTCTATTGTACGTGAATAACTTTGGTGCATGTGCTTAAAATGACATCATAACATTTGAAAAATCAAACGATCTGCATTTACTCACATCTTGTATAGATGTTTTATATTGGAGACTTGTCGCACTGCTCTAGGTCTTTCCAATGCAGAGGCACTGTGTGAGGAGCATTACCGCTTTGAAGTTGAGAGATTATTTTAGGGCGAGTGTCACATCTCTTGGCATTCTTACACTACTATCCAATTATAACTTAAGGCTTATGAAGAATGATGCTGACGGCTATGCCCAAATCTGTGACTATCACCCTTATAATACTAAAGCTAGGAATTATTTTGCTCTGAACTACAGCAGGCCTGCCAGAGCCAGAGATGGAAGAAGCACTATGTTTTAAAGTTATTTAATGTGCTACCTGAGGCAGCTAAAAACCTTAGTACCAGGCAATTCAAATCCAAATGATAAAAATATTTAAAGAAAAAGGTTTTCTGTTGTATCGCTGATTATCTAATGACTTTGGAGATTTGACATGACGTTCGGAGGGACTGTAATTATCGTTTACTGATATTGTTTTTAATATGTTTTGTTAATAGTTAGTTACATTTAATTTATAATATATTTAATTTTGTTAAGTGCCGTATCATTGTCCTTTTTTTTTGTAAAATTTAAAGTATGATTGTGATAGTATTTTTTTTCTTTTTATAAACGTGACTTCTATTGTTTTTTTTGACGTGTGAAAATACTATTGTACGTACTAACATAAATAAATATTATTACTATTATTATTATTAAATTTATTACAAAAGTAAAATAACAATAATTCACGTCACCTTCCGCCTTTATCGGTATATTCCTCAATATATTTCCGAAATTCTGTCAAAGCCGCTCTGATCTCCTCGAGGCAAATAACATTTATAACTCTAGAGCGATTTTTCAACACATCTACATCATTTGGAAGCCTTTTTAAATATATACTCTCTGATTTATTCGACCACCAAAATAAAGATCGATGATTAGGATTAGATCCAGAAATTTGGGAGGCCACAAAATGGACACTGGATTCGCAATCCATTTTCCTTAAATTTGCCTATTGAGGTATTCACATACTCGCAAAGTTGAGTAGGCATGATAAAAGTTTTGGTGAAAATATGAAACGCAAAGGGTTAATTATAACCCTATACATAGGAAAAATAAATTCGCGTTGTGAATATTAGTTTCAAACCACGATTTTTCATGTTACTACGTTAGCATAGTTTTTTTATGTTAGTGGCACACACACTAAAGGGAGATCCTATGGCGCACGACGAGCGGCGTGTGTGCGAAGATGTTCCTTGACACGGTTCTTAAATAGTTGTAGGTTGTGATTAGGGAGAAACAGATGTCCTGGGAGTGAGTTCCACAGTGATGCAGTGCACCAGACAAATGAGTTCTTGTAGAGCGATGCTCTAGGTGTTTCCAGTTGTACGATGAACTAGTGCGCCAGGGGCGGGATGAGGAGAACCAAATCCTGGGAACATCTGCCGTCAAAGTATCTGTAAAACAGGGACATCTCGGCCACATGTCTGCGGTGTTTCAGACTATCCAGATTCCGGGTCAACTTCGGTTCGGCGACAGGACGCACAGCTCTCTTCTGAATGGAATCCAGCAGCTTTAGGGTGTGCTTTGGTGCGGCAACCCAGATATGTAAGCAATATACTAAGCACGGTCTTATTTGCGCTTTGTAGAGCAAGAGCCACTGCTGTGGTGTATACAGATTTTTGTTGCGAAATAGCGCACCAAGCATCTGGGAGGCTGATTTTGCGATGTTAGCAACGTGGTCATTCCAGGACATATTGCTGTTGATCGAGACACGCAGCAGTCTCATTGACGAGGATGAAGGAATGGTCGATCCTGCATGATGTCAGGGCCGCCGCGGATTGGCCCTCTTGGTAAACTTAGCTGCTTGGGTTTTTGCTGCATTGAACTGGCCCAAATTTCTGTCGCCCCAAGTTTGAAATTTTTCCAGGTCTTGAATAATTGCTGTAATCTGCTCCTGTCTGCGGTGATAAGTCTCAGTCGCTGGTAAAGGTTTTTCTGATCTAAATTGGGAGACAAGATTATGGTCATCTGCAAAACTGTAAACAGGATTATTCGTTTTGGTCAGCAGGTCATTAATATAGATGAGGAACATGAGGAGTTGTTGAAAGTATTGCGCTCTGAGGCACGCCCGCGTTAATGGTGAATGTGTCTGAGATTTGTCCATCAACTGCACCGAGCAGAGATCGGTTCTTAAGGAAACTGGCAAGCCAGCTGTAGAGAGAGGCTGGCAGGCCGAAGGACGGCAGTTTATTGAGCAATCCGTCATGTAAAACTGGTAGAGAAGTTAATATTGTCAGAGAGATCGTTAGCCATCCTGGTTGAACGACAAGTAAGAGCGCATAGCATAGTTTGTGCGATGTAGAGGCACAAAAAACATTAATGGATTGAACCCTATTGTAAAACTTAAGATCATCGGCGAATAATAAAAACTTACTATGATGAAAACAATTTTTGATATCATTAAAAAAATATTAAACAACAAAGGCCCCAGGTGAGAACCCTGAGGCACCCCAGATACAACCTTTATTTCCTTAGACTCAAAATAATTGATCCTAATAACTTGTTTACGTCCAGACAGATAACTTCCAATCCAACAGACTACCAATGAGTCCAAGCTCACACAGTCTCCCAGACAAAATCCCATGATTAACTCTATCGAATGCCTTTGTAAAATCCGTATATATGGAATGCACCTCGTATTCTCTCTCCATTGAGCCCGACAGAAATTCTTCGTACAAGGTTAAGCTTAGTTCAGTTGATTTCCCAGATCTAATTCCAAACTGTTAGTCGCTATCTAATTTAGATGAGAAAAAGTTGCAGATTATGCTTTCAAAAACTTTGGAGATAATACTAATAATGCTTTTAGTTCTATAATTTATAATATTACTTTTATCGCCAGATTTAATAGCTTGACTTCCAACAGTCAGGAAATGTTCCTGTGTTCAAAGATTCTTTAAAAATATGGAAAAATTGACGTGAGAGAACAAAACTTCAGTATTTAAGCAGATATGGAGGCAATCTATCTGGCCCTGGGCCCCTATTAATATCCAAACAAGACAACTTGTTATAAATACTTGAAATAGCTATATCTCAGTGTGAAACATTAATATTATTAGTTGATAAATTATACAAACCATTATCAATATGACTATCACTGTATATTGATGAGAAGAAACAGGCAAAACCATCTGCTATCTCCTTGCCAGAAGAGCATTTGACATTTTCATGGTTCATTTCGCTAGGTATACCTGTTTCTCTACATTTACAATCGAAATTGAAAAATTGTTTTAAATTACTATTTACACAGTTCTCAGTAAACATATATTTGATAGCATTGTAAAGTAAAATTTTTACAGATCTTTCTCAATCTTGAAAATTCCCTGTAATCTAAAGGTGACTGAGTCTCCTTGCAAGCTTTGTGTGCTCTCTTTTTGGACAGAACTGCTGATTTGAGCTTCTCTGTATATCATCTCGGAAGTTTTTTGAAGAAATTTTTTTCAAAGGCACATACATTTCAATTGCTAAATGCAAAGTATCGTAAAAGATGGCAGTCATGACAGCCAGAGGTTTTCCCACCAGCAAGACAACCCAAGCAATCAAATTCAAAAAATCACATAGTCCTCGATAACCACTATTTTTAAAATCTTTATAATAGCCTTCGCATGTCATACCACTGTTCAAATTGATACACTTAATACTGATTTCAAGGCTGGGTGGTGGATAATAGCCGTCCGTTGGAATCAATTTCTCATCCTCCCGACCGACATTAACGCTCGAATCTGCAACAAGGACCAGGTTCTGTAGAGAGAGACCCCTGGTGTTTGCCACCTGGTTTACCTGAAACAGGCCATTGTGTGTGCACATGTTGGAAGCAGTAAAGATCCATTCGACTTCATTTGGATGAGTGTAAGCCAGTGAAAAACATGCTGAACTCAACTCCTGTCTCTCCCATCCAGCTCGCGGTAGACTGAAATCCCCCAATATATTAATCCCCACATCAGAATAGCTTTCGGCAAGAGATTTGACATCGTCACTAAAAATCTGGTATTGACAGTAGGTGAACGAGGAGGGAAATAAACTGTGCCAATTATTCGAGCACCTCTGTCAGAACCAACCATTATAAGCAACTGTTCAATACCCACTGAGGATGGAATACACACAGACTTTATCTCTTTTTGCACTGCTATCAGTACACCCCCTCCCTCCCGTGAATGGATGCTAGTTTCTTCAGAACGGTCTTATCTGAATAATCAGAGTTACAGAAGTCACAAACAACCAGCCACGTTTCACTAAAAACCAAAATGTCATAACACAAACAAGAGGCAAGCTAACTGAATTGATTGCAACTGCACTCAGTTTTTTGCTGCTATAGTAGGCTTTCCGTTCATGTATCGGATCTGAAGATTGTCCTCGCCCTAAGTTATTCTATAAGTAGAAATAAGTCCCTTTGAGCTTAGAACGTTTGTTTTAAGCTTTACCTTTGACTTTAACTTTATCTTTCTTTTAACTTCTAAGTTATACTTTCATTTTTAATATACCAGATACGGAGACCACATCTTGTTTTGGATATCCACTCTGGATGAAGTTGCAGCTGCCGTGTCCAGTCTCCTGATGGATCGTTTTGTATTGGATTCCTGTTGACGGCTTGGTCGTTTCCAGTTTAATGCATTTTAAAAGTTTCCTAAACTTGGGTTATCCCTTGAAAGTAAAATAGAAGTTTACGATTTTTTTATTTGGCCGTAGATTTCACCATAATAAAGAACAGAGCACATTTTCCCTTAATTTACTGATCGTTATTAGAATTTTCATAATATTCACACTGTATTTCTGCTTAACTAGTTTACTAAGCAATTTATCAACCGAACATTGGTTAGGATCTCAGTTTTAAGCTTTATGTATTCACTTTTTAAAAATATGCATCACTTTCTATTCTGTTTTATCTAGATTAGTTTCATGAATTTTTTATATTTAAATAATTGTACTTCTCATTTTTATGTTTGGTAATTATTAATTATTTTATATTTTTGCTGTTGCAATTTCTCGTAGAGTAACATTTGGTATTATTTAACAGAAATTGTTATTTTTTGAGAAGTGTCTTATATACAATAATATATTCAATTAATATATTGTCATTTTTGTAAATTTGGCTGATTAAGATTTTTTATTGAAAGCTATGCTGTAACATTTGGTGATGCTATAGAAACTCTTATTTTCTAACCTAATTGATGAGTTCTTTTTGTCGTCAAATAAATTCTTTTTGTTCCGCTTATTTTATTTTTTTCCGATTTTGACAATTTAAGCTAATAGGTACTAAAACAGATGACTGTTATCTTGAGTTAAATAATTATTTTCTTTTCAATTACTTCAATTCAATTACTAGTTGATAGCGAGCGGTCATATTCTGAAATTCGAACCAAGGAATCTTGCAAAAAAAAATCATGTAATCCTATAACGCACTACTGAAGTGAAACTTCTCTGTCCTGTGACGAACGTTGCATTGTAGGGCGCTCACGGCTCATGCGATCCCCACTACTAACTCGACTACGAAGCGTTGCATGTTTTCGTTACATAGCAACTCACATGAAACGAATTTACCCTACCGTACGTAAAGAAGTTTAATTTACTGAGTAGCTGAGGTGACCCCTTATTTACCATCAATTTCTTAAACCTGAAACAATATCGTTAAAAAAGCTTACAAAATTTTATTAACTAATGATCATAAATAAATTCACTAATGTTGGTATCATCTTCTTAAAGCTAATCATAATATTCATTTTCGAACAGTATCATTTTTGCACATATCAGTATGTATTTTTTCTTAATTAATTAATAATTAAGTATGTGCCATTGGTGAAAATGTGGTCTAAAAATCATTGTAAGGGCATATTTGGAAATTTCTAGCATTTAGTTTGATATTTGGTTTCGGAGTGTTTTATGTACCTACGGTTAAAATATGATAGTTGAAAATAAATTAATACCAATTAGCATTTAATCTTCAGAATTGTATATATACTTGAGAGTAAGTATGATATTGTAATAGGCAGTTTGGTTTAGTAGGGAAGAAACTCCTTTCGAAGGTAATATCTACAATAATTTGGGTAACTGCTTCATAGCGGTTTAGAAACATCTTTAATATGAAGAATTATAAGCAAATTCCGCGGCGCAAATCCGCATTGTCAAAATTTAGCAGATTTTAGGCCGTAAAAGTTGAACTTCTAAATTGATAAAACCTTGACGTTTTTATTACAAATGGTAAACAATACCTTTAATATGAATGTTTGTTTCAAAAATTAGACGAATTCAGGGCGCATAACCCAAACTAATTAAGAGTAATACAAACAAACAAAAACTATGCCAAACAATCCAAGCATCCTCACATAACTCACGATAACCAAAACCAACCCAAACTAGCTAAAGCGAAGTATTAAAACCAGTATTAATATATGTAGCAATACACGCTTGCGGGAGCGTTTCGATACTATACCACCGAATATTAACTACGTAGTTAATATTCGGTGACTATACTGGCACTGGATTGTTCGAATTATTTATGGTTTGTTGGTGTTTTTTTGGTTAGCTTGGGTTAGTTTGGGTTAGCATGATCTCCTGTTAAACATGACTAACCCAAACTAATGAAATGAAAGTATTAAATACAAGTAGCGTTTCTATGCTGTATTAATACTGGTTTGCTTCGGTTAGTCTTGGTTAATTGCGGTTAATTTTGCTTAGTATGACTTAGCGCAGGGGCTAAACATTTAAATTTTCTTTGTTCTAGTGCACTTGGAGTACTTACAAATTTTTGAAATTTACAGATAGAGAAATGATAGTTTATCATATTTGAAACACTTTTGAATGGAAAAAAGTGAGAATGAGAGAGAGACAAATAGTTTTTTTTAAATATCGATAAAAAATACTTTGTTTGTTTTGGATAGTTTTAGGTAATTTTTGCTCCCGGAGTGAGCGAAGGGATAATATGAAAGAAACAATTAATGGCGAGTAATTATTGTTTCATATGAGCACTTATTTTTACGGCCTTAAATCTTAAAAATTTTGCAAAATATGGCTTTGCGTCACCCAATTTGTTTATAATTCCTCATATTAAAGGCATTTTTGTAATTTTCACATGTAAAGAGAATAATAAAAACATACGTTTCATATGAAAAGTAAATCTTTATTTATTTATTAACTGGTTGCCCAAAGCTTCACACAAGGCAGGTTTATACTCGATTTTGAAGATATTAAAAATATGTTTTATTGTTTCCAAATTATTTAAAATTAGAAAAAAATTGTATGATCACGAAAAACCAGATCGATCACCCGTGTTTTCTGCGAAAATGCACTCGTTACGCAAAATAAGGTCTTTCGTAACTAGTTACATAAATAACTACTCTAACCATTTATATTAAAAAAAATATCCCAGTTTCAATAAGAACCTATACGAAAAAATTACCTCAATTCTTAATATATTTCTATTTCAAAAAGCAATAAATCGTCCTTAAAACTTATAAATAAAAATTTATTTAAAACATAAAAATTTAAGTAAGTACGTAAAAAGTTATTACTTCTTCCTGGCATCAAACAAAACATTGACAGATTTATTCATCGTTCTGTCTTTCACTTGGGCACAATCAAAGCTGGTGTCTTCCCATTCTTCTATCATTTTAAAAACGTATTTTTTCTTCTTACGATATACTTTCGTTGCAATATGATCTAAAGATTTACAGTGTTCTAATTTATATTCGATATCAATACATCTGTCATGAGGGTACTTTATCTTCGTTTCTCTACAACTTGCCGTACATTTTTCAGAATCTAGACTCTTAAAACACCTTTCAGAATTTCCTCGATTATTTTTGGAACTGCTTCGCTGGTCGTGATAGCTTCCATAATCTGAATGTAAGTATTCTATTTTTTTAAAAGTGAATTTGAATTCTCTTTTCCTTCGAGTGATGACTTTGTTATTATTTGTATAACACAAAATTTTGTTATAGTTTTCCAAATTTTTAAATTTTCCAGGGATGGTTACATTGAGGCTAAAGTCTGATTGAAGTTTGGATAGAGGTGAAATGCCCATGAAAGTGACATTTGGAGATACTAATGACAATGACAGCAGCGCTCTATTTTTAGAATAACAGCCAAAAAGTGTCCGTTGGAATAATTAGATATTAACCTGCTACACTGAATTTATTCTTATTTAGTTAATTATTATGCAGTGTAACGAATTTGAAGCCCGAACATCAAAATAACATTTTGTGACTTTTTCATGATTAGTGATAAGTTAGGCTTTTACCTGCCGATTTGTTAACACCGGTAACAACCGGTAGTGGCGAATATATTTTGCCTATTGGTTATAATAATTATTTCATGATTAAGTTATTTCCACGTCTGACCTTTGTAATAAATAAAATTCACAGTCAAATAATAATTTATGGTTATTAACAATAGTAACAGCAGTTGGTATTACAGCAGAAATTAAATTATATTTGTTTACTAATAGGTCAACAATTCCGGAGTAACTTCGCGCCATGCTTTTTGAGTTCTCCGCCATAACTCGTCTACGTTTTGAGGACGAAACTCATGGATTTTTTTAACCATATACCCCATACGTTTTCCATTAAATTTAAGTCCGAAAAGAGTCTGTATAGTCCGCTGTTGCAACCAATCAGTAATACAACTCGGACGGTATGGACGGAGCAGTTGTCGTGGTGATAATTATAATAATTATTACTAAATACAACATTCACCGTTAGTAACATTCTAGTTTCTGAAGTATTTATGTATGCTTATGCATTCATACATTCTTATGTATGCCTCTGCATTCCCGTCCCCACATTGACCGAGAAACGACCGGGGGTCGTGCTCGTGGTATAGTGCTCATCAAATCTTGTGACATACATGTTTGTGCTATTCTAATACACCCCAGAAAACCTGTCTCTTCATTCGCCAATACAGCAGTTTTAAATTTAAATCTAAAAATCTTACGAGATTATTTCTTGTTGTTCCGTGCTTATTTTTTTCTTCCAGTTCCTGCTGTTCTTTCCAGATTATGTCTTTCTAGACCATCCTTTTCAATTAAAGTTCGGAATATACTTTTTCTGTCGGGCTTAAATGACAGTCAACTTCAAATTACTTTGATAAAATATTGCTACGAATTTTAATTATATAAAAAAAAAATATTTTCATTTAGGTTCGGGAAAGGCACCACCTGTGACCGGTTTCGACTTTCACAAGTCTCATTAGACAGACTAGTGGGTACCTTTCCCGAACCTAACTGAAAACACAAGCTCCATGGCAATCAAAATCGTTATAGACAAACCGTAAGATGTTAATTCGTACTCTCTCTGCACTGTACTGCTAGAAGTTTTAAAAATCTGAAGAATGTTTCGTAAAA
>JAEQML010069906.1:0-17163 GCA_016904865.1 Pissodes strobi | reverse complement strand
CCAAATTGGTAGAAGCTCTAAGTTAAGCTGATCTCGAAGTTTATTTAAAGTGAACTAATCTCTTAGTGGTACTTAAGTTACACTAGTCTGCTAATAAATCAATGGGAACGCCAAAATAATTACCTAAATTAAATGACTAAATAAGGCACAACAGAATGCATAATAGCTTTGCCATAAACAGTGTTCAAGACACATAAACAATTCAGTATAGCTCAAACAAAAGGACCTGCGCATTATATTCATGGAGTATAGTATAAATTCAATAGGTTTTGTCAATAGACTTGTTATTATTGTTACCGTGTGCATTCTTAATGACGTAAATCGATCTTGTCTAAGCTACATAATCCCGTCGGCATCCAGTATTGGACAGTTTGCACGACCAGGCTAAGTTTCTAGTTGGATGACCAACATGAATTCGTGACCTTATTTTCTTTGGTCTTCCCGATGTGCTATGTTACCAAATACTGGCCAAGGTTTAAGGAGGTGTGTGACGTATCTAAAAAATACTACCTTATCAACTTTTTGCAAACGCAATTCTATTCATGGGGTCTTCATGATATTGGTTGAATTATTGGTATTATAAGAACATGTTGTGTTCAAGATTTAATTAAATTAAATATAATAACCCAGGAACTAGAAGTATTTAGCATCATCACGTTCTTTGATAAGCGCTTTGGTCTTCTAGATAGCGTTTTTCAGTGTTTTTCAGGGAAAGTCTGTCAGTGATAGCTGCTATACAGCTAATGCACAAGGTTAATGATACTATGATACTTTTGATGATAAGTTGAAATTCATAGTTATTTTGAAACTTGCCACTGAGAGCTATTTTATTTCTAGAATTGCAAGTTGGCATAATGTTACATTAAAATATGCTTAATAAATTATTTCATTTGTCATTTATCTTGTGTGATTTATGTTGTTTTAATGTAAGACAACAAACGTCTTATTTTAACTTTTTTCTCTATTTTATTTCGTAATTAGATATATTGACCTTAATTTCGTAATTATTTTTGTATTTTAATAATATCTTACATAAATTTTCATTTTTCAAATATTTGTTTTCTAGAGGTTATTTTATATACAATGTGTTTCATATATTTTTTTAAATATTAGTCTCTTTCTTTCATATGTCCTGTTTTTTAAATGACAGTGTGTTTTGAAAAATATGATTGAGGCATATTCTTGTTGCCGTTTTTTTACCAATTTATTTATGAAAATTTATATTTTTAACTTTTGTGTCTTTAATTATGGACGACACTCGTAAGGCCCTATAGTTTTAGAGTAAACTAACGAAGTACACCCATTCATTTAGTGTTTGTTTTGATACACAACTGTTAATATTTATTTAATTAATAGATGACGTATTTTATCATTATTATTTACCTAATTAGTTGAAAATAGTTTATTCGCTACCCCTAAAATTTTAGGCTTATAATTTGAGAAGGGTAGGCAGACCTACGTTATATCAACTTAGATATCCATTAATATTTACTTCAATTACTATAAGTTCAGGTATACTGAAGTTATTGAAGCCCTAAAATAGTTACGAATTAAGTAACATGAAAATGTGTGTAAAATGTAGTGAAAGAAGCATTTAAACATATATTGATTAGGGATTTACTACCTGTACTTAAATAATACTATTTAACTGTGATGTTCTTTTACCAGATAACATTACGTATTTAAAGTTAAACTTAAGTTATGACTATTGTGTTGAATTATCAACAACGTTAATATTATTATGATACTTTTGATCATGATAGCTCATCGTCAAAATTCATAATTAAGTTCAAACTTGCCACTGAGAGATATTATATTTTTAGAAATGCAAGTTGGAATAACATTACCTTAAAATATGCTTTACATATTTATTTAATTTGTAACCTGATTTTACATGGTGGAATTTATTCTGTTTTGATGTTTTTTCAACTTATTTTTATTCGTGCTTGAATATGCTGTTCCTGATTTTGTCAATATTTATTTAATTTTTTTTTCTTATTTTAATTATTGTTTGATATATTATTTCTTAGATTTTACTTTATATACTTTGTGTTTCATCTTTTTTTAAAAAGAGTCCCTTTCATATATACTGATGTTCCTTGAATAGCAGTGTGACTTTGACAAATGCGCCGGCGGGATAATATTGTCGCGTGTTTTTAATGTTTTAAACTAAAATGTATCAATTAAAATTTACTTATTAAAACAAAAAACATGTTTTAAAGCGAAATACTTTTAATGATTTTAATTATCCACTGTATGTAAAAAGTCCTTGGTTAAAATTTCTAGTGTAGAACGGATGATGCCTTGTTTTAAATTAGACCATTTCGATACAAAATGTTCAAACCATTTTTGTCATTAACCCATTTTCCTTTAATTGTACGAAAATAAATTGAAGATAAAATGTATAGTATATAGTACTTACACGCATTGCTCGTTTCTTAAAGCATAACAGTTTTCATCGCACCTGGATTTACTGCATTATTGCTTTTCAGTTCATTTGCAAAACGTAAAAATATTTCTTCATTTAAAATAATAAATCGTACATTTCCGAACTGCAAAGTTAGTGGCATAATCGTAATATTTGTGAGAAATCCGATAAACTATACTGTTAGAACCAGATGATGAGGAAATATCCAGAATATACCGCAGACATCAAGATTGGCAAGAGGGTAGTAAACAGTGTTAATAAGCTAATACGTATCTTGAGACACTTGAGAAATAATCAGATTATAGGCAGTAATTCCGACGTTAAGCAATTTGCCTTAATAATTAGGTAAATTAGAGAGTAATCAAGAGGCTGACTGTTATACGAACACGGTTTTATTCTAAAAGTTCTCCTGCAAGTATTGTAATTTAACAGAATGCCAATGGTAAAATATTATGTTAATGAGGAATGATGTTTTTTCTACTTGCTTAGATTATACGCTGAGAAAAGTCCCGTTAATAAAGTCTTGTATAGTGTTTACTTGAGTAACTACTATAAAAAATTGCATAACTAGAATTATTAACGTCAATAGTCAGTATTAAAGTCGTTTTATACGGAACTATGCAGGCGATTTTTATCCCGTATACAAGTATTCTTTCATATCTATTCAAGAATTGCATAATCATTAAAAAGTGCCTTAACAGACCAGAATTAAAAATTACACCTAATGCACGTTAATCGACACTTGCTTACCAGATATTAACCGGATTTTAAAAAATTGGTTGAATATCCCTTATGTCACACGTATTAGCCGTTATGCGTCCATCACACAAAACGAGAGATTCGGCTCTTCCCGACGTATAGTTCGGACGCGTTCGTATAACATTCGAGAGCTATTATAGATTTTTATTTTTAGTAGCAAGTAGCCATCAGCAATACTAGCAATCGATAAGGGTGAAGCATAACCGGATAACACCGCATCTATAAATTTTTCAAGTTTCAATCCATCCAATGAATATTGAATTCTATTCTCGGTCTCCGTTGTCCACTATTAGTAAAGTGGTTTTAAGTGCCCTTTTTACTTGGAACAAGGTACAGAAGTAACATTTTAGATACATATTTTCACTTTCCTTTTATTAACGACGCCATTTTTTTAACAGCGTTTTGCTGTGTTGTGTATGTTTCTATTTTTGTAATAAATGATTTTATTATATTCATCCTTGTTTTTTTTTAATTTTTAACATTAAATTATATTATATATAAATCTTTTAAGTCACTTTACAGGATTCACTACAAGTGTTCAAGCAACTTTTATTTGGATAGATAGATATTTCTCCACTTTGTATATTGTACATTCCAATATTGATTCTCTAAACTGCAATTGTTCTTAGCCCTATTCCTCAACATAACTGTTAAAATAGATAAGCTATTAATTCTTGCATTGAATCTGAAACACCCGAAGAATTGCAAAAACCTGTAATTCCACTCAAATGTATGCCCCGTACCATCCTTATGGAAAAATGGTTCCGGTTAAACTGTTTGAAAATGTAATATGATGTAGTTCTTTAAAAAAGTTATTATGCCACTAACAAAATCTTTCGTTGCTTTTGAGCTAGATTATATCAAATTTTCAAACAATTTGACGGAAATCACTTCTTCATAAGGAAGGTGCAGGGTCCCTTATAATATGGTGGATGCGCCTAATATTATATTTACATAACAGTTAATAAGAGCTTGTATAACAAGTATAACACGTTTGAATAACGGCAATAAAACTTTAATACAGTTTATAAAATCTTTAATAAAGGTTATGTAGCCATTGTCGTTTATTAAAAAAAAATAATAACCCCTAAAAAATACTTGTATAACGATAAAAAAAAAAAAAGTTTTAATACCTACTGTACATGAGTTTATTAAAAATTCTATAAAAACCTTGAATAAACATTATGCGAGCACTTTTTTAAATTCCTATAAAACGACTTTAATAGCCTTTACGCAATACTCGTATTGGCGCCTATTTCATACAGATTTCTTATAACGATTAATAAAGTTTTCATAATGGTTATAAAAAATTTCCCTCAGTGTAACAACATGCAAGCACTAGATTTAAAGATAGATTTTTAAATAAGCTTTATTATGGTATAGTTATTAGAAAAAAATTAATGGGGTATTTTTAATTAACCCGCAACTTTGTTTTGAATATGATAAAGACATCTTCCGTTAAAATGTCTTGAATTGAAACACACGACACAATACTAAAATGAAAATACACACCAATACGGCACGGCGACTTAACAAATTTAGGCAGTGGTACTTAAGAAAACTAACTTAAACTAACACGAAACTAAACCGAAATGCATAAAAAAAATAACTAAACATTTTAACAAAAATCATTCAATTCTTCCTAAATGCTTAACACCATATTGTAGATATACAACACCTCACAAAAGAATAAATTTTTGCCTAATAACACCTCAATATCAAACCAACAAAAAAGAGTAACCAGTTTTAATACGATAGGTCATTATTATTGTCATCTTGTCAAAGTCAATTCAAAACTTGACAATTCTGCAAGTGCTTTTTACTGTCTTACTCTAAGTATACTGCATTTACTACCCATTTTCATTTTTAGATTTGTTCATTCTTGACAAAGGGGGGCTGATTTGTTCCTCGAAACGTCGACAGTTTTCCCTGTTTCCGTTAGGTTTTTCAGCTTCGTTAGGGTCACTAAACTAGCGCTTGTGCTGTTTACACCCTGGAGCCAGAGCAAGTGGCTCTATAGTAAGAAGAATTGTAAGTGATTGTGGAGTAATAGGCAAATATTTGTAAGGTAAAAATAAATCCTCCCCAACAATATAGAACATATCAACAAATTTTTCACGCACACGCTTCATAATCAGCATTGCGTATGGAAATTAAACAACGGTAATAAAAAAAACGCTAAAATGAGTCCTGATGAATTCTGCATATTTGGCTTGCCATCCAACTTTGTTAATCAATGTTTTAAGCTAAACTGGTTTAAAAACTAAATTCTTATCCTAAGATTACTGCTACGTTCGAAAGTTTACCCCAATTTCTATCCATTTCAACATCGCGTATTAAATAGGACAATTTTTGCAGAAATAAATGAATCTGCCCTAAGCCTAATTTTCTGCGCTATTAAAAACTAATTAATTTTTAACTTAATATAAATAAACTTCAATTTTAGTTAACATTATTGGCCAAATTATAATGAACTCAAATATTTTGTAAATTGAAAAGTATTTCATTGATAGTCCATGATATGGGCAAGGGTATAGAATAGAGACTAATCAAAAGGATATCAGAAAGAAAGAACCGGTGCTCACGCATTTAGGCTTCTCAGGAAAACCTACCAGGTAATATGTCAGCTTGGTTTTAAACAATTTTGTTTTCTTAGTTTTCATAAAATAATCGATTCGTTCTCCCTTGTAGAAGATCCATTTTTAAATTCCTTGTAGAGAAATACGCATCGCATTTGATAAGCGTGGGGTCAATAAGCACCTATGAAAAATTGTGAATTGGCAAGAAAGTACGCAACTATTCAAATGAAAAAGGACTTATAAGATACTTTGCCATCTTATCCATTACTTAAAAGACATCATCTCTCTGGGTCAGTGACGTCGGTATCAGTAATAATATTAATTTAACAAAGCTCGTCAGAAGAAGGTCAAGGGTATTAAGAAAAATAGATATAAATATATTTTTATAGAAGCAGATATTTTATGAAAGTGGTATTGGCTGTTGGACTTGCAGGAGCTTACAGGAGCGAGGAATTAAAAAAATATATCGTTAAATAATATCAAAGATGAAGGGAAGTGTTTCCATTGTTCTGACCACACACAAAAACAAAAATTACGATAGAATTATTTGTTACTTCTAGGAATATTGAAGGAGTAGACATAGTTCAAATGATTCGAAATTATATTGATCTTTCTGAATCATGGCAAACTTTTCCTTCCATTTCGAAATGGTACCGTAGTGTATCAAGAAACACTCGCCATTTCGCAAATTAGATCTTTAAAACATCCCGACTAGCCCGAGGTCTAGACGAAGGTTATTTACATTACGCAGTCCACGTAGTGTTATTGTTTAGCTTGAATGAACGCGATACCTGACACGGTCGGCAAGGCTAAGGTTAAAACCTTGTTTATAGTCACTTCGTCAGTGCAATGTTTTGATACACGACCGAGCCGTGAACCTATACCAATATAGGATATATATAGAGAGAATACAAGACTGAGTAACATTGTTACTTGTACGTAGATTATAAGAATATAAATCATGTAGCTTTACTATCTGATGTATCATAGTAAAAGTTAATACAGAACTCTACAGTTACCTGGAGTATTTATTCGATAGTATAAAACGAGATCCACAGTACGTGTGTAAAACAACTGTTGGTTATTAATTCCTCTGAATCCCTGCTAAAACAAATTGCTTTTTATATGCTAATGAATAGAAAAATATTTGGATCATATTTCCGGAAGATTTCTTTCTCTTCTTGGTTTGCAGACTGAAGCGAAAATCGATGAGAAATTCTGCCAATTTTCACTATTAGCTACTCCAGTAAGAAAAAAGCTCTGCAGAGTATAAATGTTGGGGAAACATGTGTATTAACTTATCGTTTGTCACCGTATAGCTTGGTGATAAACAGGGGGTTATCACCAAACTGCTCGTAGTATGATTATGCCATAATTAGTCCAAATAGATTTCACCTGATGTAAACAACAATTTGTGCATTTAAAGCATTGTATTTCAGTTACTCCTTAATCCGAACTTGGATTGTCGGTATAATAGATTCCATTATATGAAACAATCGCTGGAAAGCAAGTTGTCACTCCCGTCAAAGAAAACGTTTTTAAAAGTTTAAATTTAATACCTTTGCCTCCGTCAATGTTGTGAACACAACAATATGTCAAATAAAGAAAGAACATGTTTCTATCCTCTTAAATGCAACCGCGTCCCCTCATTCCCACTGTATTTCGCCCTGCCGCGCGGGTAGGGAAAATTAGATTTTACTATTTTAGTGCAGTCAGAGACAAAGTACCTGGCCCCGTAAATTTATCCACTGTTCTTCATCTCTTTTTATTTCACGTAACTTCCTATACTTATTGATGTGCAAACATCTTACGCGGTGGTATGAGGGTAAATCTCGGAAAAATGGACGGAAGTGTGACAACCGAATTTGACATCTTAACCATGTGCAGTGATTAGTGCGCAGCTACTTCAGCGCTTCCTTGTAAAACGTGTTCTTTCTAACGCCAGAATATAGGGAACCAATTATTCCAAATAAGTGGTTGCCTATATTCGGGCGTCACGAAGACGAAACATTCTTTACGAGGGCTGCTCAAATATTAATGCATGTCGATATAGGATATGTTTACACATCAGTGTCTCTAGAACTAATAGACTCGCTCATTTTTTTCTTTGTCATTCATCTGGTCAGGCGAACGTAGTGGTGCAATCATCACTTTCCTCGTTTCCAAGTTGCCTTCAGTGTCTGTATATAAATTTCCATGTTCTTTTCTTGCTCACACTTGATTAAGAAACAAAATATATACCATAAATAAACTATTCTCAATTTGACAACGCTGCACCAGAACGGTGACGCGCGCCGATGAGGAACCAGGTTTTGCATTTTTGTAATGTCCGCTTTGTTTGGTTTTGCTATTTACGTAAATTATTGACTTTTATTAGTGATTATGGTGTATATTATTTAATTCGTGATTTTTAATAAACAGTTTAAGATAATAGTAAAGTGGATTCTGTTGAAATGAGAATCTGCAACGGCTTGCTCCTTATATTATATGACTTGCCTTTATCATTCAGTTGAACTCATGTCACTTTCGATTGTCTTTGTTTTCATTAGATTACTAAAAAATAATAATCGATGGCAGCATTAGTGCAATTTAATAAAATTTCTGTCAAATCCACTTAATCAATAATAATTGAAAGCCTTTACGACTAATGATAATAAATATTTATGTTTATATTAAATTTAATAAATGTTAGGGAAGATTCATAGTCTATTTGGCTATTCAGGTTGAAAATGTTATTTCTTTTAGTGATATTGATTCGTATTGTCTGTAAAAAATATATATCAAAACCGAATAAATGACAATTTTGAGTTATATGGGAGTATTTATTTAATTGAACCCCAAATTTTGAAGAAATAAACAAAAGAAAAAGATGCTTAATTTGAATTTGGCGGGCAAATGGGCGTTTTTACGTATTTTCTCGAAGACAGAAACACCCTAGCGTCTCGTCTCTCCTGGTGCTGTTGATGAAGATCGAAGAAGGTAAAATGGCGGTTGGAAACTTGTAGTAGGCAAATCTATACTTGTACTTCGAATGAAATATTCCAAGTGTTATATCCCTGGTGAAGTAGAATTGCAGAAGCAAAGTATCAAGGTATTTTGTGTGAACGAAAAGCAGTTAGTTGAGATATAATTTATTAAATTCAGTAAACTAAACTAACCTAAACTAACCTAAACTATCCTAAACAAACCTATTATATACAGCATTTCAGACCGTTAAAAGAGAGTTGTGGTCTGAATCGCTGTATATATTGTATTTTAAAATTACGTGGAACATAAAGCCATAGTATACTGCAAATGAGAGTACAGCTTGTCCGAATAATAGTGCAATATGCCAATATGCTTCCGGGATCGATGTCCTCAGGAAATTGTTTTTAAAATTTTATTTAGTTTTCAATATTAATTTTTCCTTGTTGATGTTTTCGCTTCTGTCGTGCGGTCTTAAACAATACCATTTATTTATTTATTTTCGCTTCTTGCACTGATTTATCGGTGTTGATTGTATTCCTTGTCCACGACTTCGATTTATGAAAAAACTGTTTATGAAAAACCCTGAATTAAAAATGTGAAGGAGTTTTATTTTTTTTCGAAAAAGAGAAACATTTGGATAGAAAAGCTGATGACTTGACAATAATCTGCGTAAAAACCGTGCAAGAAGCCACCCTACAATTTTTATACAAGGTGAGCTAGTTGAATTTAAATTTGGCCATTTCGAGTTTTCACCCTAACAAGGCATCTACCGTGTTATCTGGATAACCCTATAGTTTGTGCCAGCCTCTGTAATATATCAATTCGAATAATCATCTACCTTACCGTAAAATCTAAAATAAATATGTATTTTTCCGGTCTTTATACTTATATTCAATTTAGTCGCAAGTAAATCCATCGGCACCATAGCTCACTCTTGGCATGGGAGAGGTACCGGGATCGATGTTTGGCATCCCTAATAAACTTTTTTTTAAATTTTATTCAGTCATTAATATTAATCTCACGTTTTAAGCACCCACTATTTTTTGTTTATTTTCGTTTCTTCTATTGACTTATCCGGTGTTTTGCATTCTTTGTTCACGGTTTCGATTCGCGGAATACGAAGAAAAAAATATTTTCTTTTACAGCAATATCTCTAGACCATGTAAAACTTTCGTTTAGTTCGAATTATTCATTCTTAAATAATATATTTCAAACACATCATTTTCCTTGGTTTAACAATTTTTACAATTTTCAAATCGGACCACCTAAATAGTGTAGCAAAAATGAACCATCAACATTTATTAAGAAATACTAGAAAAATCTTAGAACCTTATTTTGACATAATATTTGTGGTTTTAATTGCAATCAAATAACTTAACATCTGTCATGCCGTATCATCAAGTATTAGTCTATTCCGCTCCATTAATTCTACCTATTTATCAATGGTTTTCAATGTTTAGTATATTGATAGGCAGTTCAATGTTTAGTATATTGATAGGCAGTGCTTGAATGTTTCTTAGTTTTACGCTGGATTTCTTACAACGGTTGTCACGTGTTTTAATTGCCCAATCCGAGCATTAGAAGTTAAAATAGGGAGAACATACAAATTTTTAAATGAAGTTCGTTTCATCCGTGTCGGCACGGTGAGTCATAATAATTTTTGATCTCAAAATATCTTATTCATCCCGCATATTTTTCAATAATCCTTTCATACTTTAAATATGTAATTATTAAAAAATGTTTCAAATTCACTTAGTTATATTTGGCTTTTGTATTGCGTATTCGAGTAATAGCGATTTCAACAATTCTAATTTTTTTGTGGTGACCTTAAAGTTCAATACCTATTTTTTGGTGAATAGTTGGTCAAATTCGTGTAATTTGATAATGGTTTAATCCAAATTTATCGAGAACGGAATTATTTCGTCGTTTTAAACGGTCACACACATTATTTTAGGTATTTTCATTTAGATTTGACGGTATTGTTGGGAAAATTCGCAGAGCAGGTTTTATATTTTCCTGTAAAAGATAGTAAATTGAATTTGTAGTAGAATTTCTCTGGGTTTTTCCTAGTAATATTGTTGGTTATAGTAAACTTTTTGCTTTTCAGACTTATTTCATTACTTTTTCAGGTTACTTGTAGCATTAAACTATAATTATTATTGCTTATCGTGTCAACGTTTGATCCATGATGTATCTGCATTAATTTGCGTATTAAGGAGGATAAGCACGTGTGAATTTACCTGGTTTATTTTTCCTTTATCGTTTATCTAAGTTCATATCTCAAAACGAGATAGTAGTTATCTTCTCTTTATCTTTGATTAATTGAGACGTAATTTACGTCAAACTATTGTTTATGTGCCAAGGGCCATATTTACAGATTAATTAAAGAAATTACTTATCTAGAGTCATTAGATTTATTTTAAGAGAGGTTATACCTCCTTCTTCCTATTTTTTTCTTAAAGTCTAGTGATTTTCTATTTGAAGTTGCCGAGAGCCACTGTTGGATAAGTTTCATATTTTTTTTTCATAATTTTCCTTTAAATTTCTAATTTCACATCATTTTCTTTGAATTTCATATCTCTAATTAAAGAAAAGAAATACCTGGAGTAACAGTAATTATTATTCATAGTATCATTTAATGATAATGATCTATAATTTTTGCTGAACTTAAATTGTAATTTAAGTTCTGATGATGTTTGCTGTAACCAGTTAATTTCCAAGTTGTTGGTTAAAACCCTGTATATCAAACTGAGGTCCACAGGATACTCTTCTGTAAAATTTTTATTAGCAGTATGCACTGGTCTAAGGCGTTTATTATTTTTCTTTACATGTAAATACCGCTGGATGACGTAAATCTCTATTGTCCACGTCGCTGTGCCAGACTTGTAGAAGGAGAACCATACGCTAAGGCAACCCTTTTGAAGGTCTACATCAGCGCAAGTCAGCTAAACTTTGGAATAGGCAGAAGCAGGTTTCTAGTAAAGGTCCCAATATGGTTGCATGGACATAGGATAGTAGGACAAATAGGTACAGAGTGGTGACCTAAAATTAATTGCCTGTAAAGACCAATTAAATTTGTTAAACTTTAATAATAAAATTAATTTAGTTTTCATCATATAACAAGCTTATTTATAAACCGTATTTCAAGTAACATTTGTAAATTAAATTTTCAGTAATCAGTTGTATTCGATTGCATTTGTAATCTAATTTTAATTATAATTATCTCAATTGTATTAATAACTGCAGTGCACATGGTACCATAACTTGTAATTTTATTATATAGTTAATATATCATTTGTTTTTAAGTTGATTTCTTTGATTTATCGCAAGTGGTACCTTATAAATTTTAGATCACCAGAGGAAATATTTTAACCCACACCCTCAAATGAACTAAATATATTAACTTTTGCTCTATCTTTACAAATTAGCTGAGCTAGATATTCATTACAAAGTGGCAACAATAATCAGTTACACAATTATCCAAAAATGAGCCAATATTGGCTGGTACGCAAACCTGTTGTTGAGGACAAAGTAAAAATTAACTTACATTGGACTTGTACTTGGTTCTATTTCAGTCCTACCTCTCATACTTATATCAGAAATCATTATTAGCATGGTACATATTCCTTTGTATAAGATATAATTTATTTTGGAAAATGGCGATAGATCAACCAAAAACGTTAAAAAGCAATATCTCTAGTACATGTAGAACTTTCGTTTAGTTCAAATTATTCATTCTTAAATAATATATTTCAAACACATCATTTCCCTTGGTTCAACAAGTTTTGCAATTTTCAAATCGGGCCACCTAAATAGTGTAGCAAAAATGAACCATCAACATTTATAAAGGAATACTAGAAAAATCTTAAAGCAACAAAAGGACCTTGTTTAGACATAATATTTGTGATTTTAATTGCAATCAGATATCTTAACGTTTGTCATGCCGTATCAATTAGACAAATATGAGCCATTATTGGCTAGTATGCAAATCTGTTGTTAAGAACAAAGTAAAAATTAACTTACATTGGACTTGTACTTGGTTCTATTTCAGTCCTACCTCACATACTTATATCAGAAATCATTATTAGCATGGTACATAATGCTTTGTATTGGATATAATTTATTTTGGAAAATGGCAATACATCAACCAAAAACGTTGTGAATGATCACTTTTATATTGACTCTAATGGATAATATGGGAAGATCGGACTTTAAAAATATATAACTTTGATACCTATAGTGTTTGTATGCGGCTTTAAGGCATATTCTGATATATATTGCATTCTTATATATTATCAACATATTTAAGCAGAATGGACTAAATAAAATATATTTTAAAACAAGCTGTTATAACTTTCTGTCAGCTATAATATCTTAAAAATTCTATAATAATGGTGCACTTTAGCAGAGCGATCAAACTTCTTTACGCTCAGGTATAAACATCATTCGAATCAGAGTGCGTATTTGCTTCCCATATATTTAAAACGTTAAAGTTTTTTATCACTGAGTGTAACAGGCGCGAGTACATAGCATAATTAAACAAGGGTATTGAAAAAAGTCCAAAACGATTTCAAATTAAAAAAGTTTCGGTGAAATCTGCATGTTTGCAAAGGCATGCTATCCAATCTTGTTAATCAATGATTATATCCACACTAGTTTAAAATACGGAATTCTGGTTCCATGATTTCGGCTACGTTCGATACTGTTCCACAATTTCGATTATTTTAATATCGCGACAAATGCAATACTTTTATACAGAAATAAATTAATCTCATAAAAACAGAATTTTACCTGCTGTTAAACACTGATTAGTTTGGAAGTCATCTCAGATTTAATTTAAATGATTAATTTGACCCTATACAGAAAGAATTTTCACTCAGTTTGGCATCACAAAACAAATATGTATTTCATGGAAAGATGATGTTACTTATGAAACTATACCAATAAATTGGTTTATTTCTCAGGGGGAAGATACTGCGCCTAGACAATACGTCATAAGGTATATTCCTGAAACCTGAAATAGAAGAATTCCAAGGAATTCATTTGGGCAAAAGAAATCTAAATTGCCCGCGAGCGATACGGTACGTATTCCTATGATAAAATAAACCGGTCATTTTGGGTCTGTTGGATGATGAAGGCCAGAATGGTGGAAAAATTTCTTACCTTTTACAATAATCATTTCAATATAACTCAAGTGTTGAAAGATATCAGTGATACAGAAAAGAGTAAGATGATGTAGACAACTGAGATAAAAATGGAGAGAATGAAGACAGTTCGTCACTTCAACGCCAAAATGAAGAAGAAAGCGTAGAAGGGGATGTCGAAAATGATCAAGAAAATCCAAAGAGATAAAAAAGGAGTTTTTTGAGAATTTCAACTTCGGGAAAACGTATACGAATACTTTATTATCTCCAACAGGGGCAACGAAAGCATAAAGAACTTGAAAAAGGCGTATTGGGAGGATTCTCCACAGAAATGGAAAACGACTTGTGGAGGTCAGAAGAAAATCTGGAAATTAGTAAGGAATCGAAAACAGAATATCAACGAAGAGGTACAAGTGAACTCTATTACACCGGAGAAATGGAAAGAATTCATGGTAAGTCTTTATAACGGTTAGAACGGGAATGACGAATAAACACAAGAAGATCATGATCCACAACAAGAAACATTAAACGAAGAGAACATAACACAAGATGAACTTCACAACACATTGAAAAAAATTAAAAACCGAAAAGCACCCGGACCCGACGACATCACCAACGAAATGCTCGAGTATGACGGGATAGAATTAGAAAAAGCCATAACCCTGCTATTCCGAAAAATAATCTCAAGCGAGAAAATTCCAGAAGAGCCGAAACAGAGCATTACAATACCCATCTACGAAAAAGGGAACAAAAACGACCCCGGAAATTATAGAGCAATAACCCTACTAAACAGCATAAGCAAATTGTTGACAAAAATACTGACTACAAGAATAATCAACAGAATAAATATCAGAGAAGAACAGCAAGGATTCAGAGACAACAGATCAGCAGTTGACGTAATATTTATTCTGAGACAAATATTTCAACTATTTGTCTCAGAATTCAATGGAATCGATGGGCCTTTGTATCTCTACTTAGTGGACCCAACAAAAGCATTTGATAGAGTGCAGCTACCGGACGTCTTGAAAATTCTCCATGAAAATAATATCGATACCAGGTACATAAAAGTTATTGAAGAGCTCAACAAGAACAACAAAACACGCATAAGAACGCAGCACGGCTTAACCGAGGACGTACCCATACTATCAGGAATCCGCCAAGGTGATAGCCTAAGCCCCAACCTCTTCAATCTGATCATGGATAAAATAATAAGTATTGTCAATGAAACCCAGGGAGGATATAAAATGGGACACAGGGCACCTAAAATATTATACTTTGCGGATGATGCCATATTAATGGCCGAAAACGAAGACGATTTACAGCGACAACTACACCGATTCCAAAGGACAGTCGGAAAATTCAACATGATGATATCATCAGACAAAACGGAAACGATGGTTATCTCGAGGGAACCTACCAGATGCAAATTGACCGTCAGTGACAATCCTATCACACAAACTATACGCTGTATATACTTAGGGGTGGAAATAACCAGCTGCAAAAACGTATACCAAAAAGTACGAAATCAAGCAAATAAGGCATCAAGAACATCTGGATGCCTAAGAGATATATTATGGAAAGACAAATATATGTCAAAAGAAAGTAAAGTACGTATCTACAAAACCGCAGTGAGGCCAGTACTGACATACGCAGTGGAGATCCGAGCCGAAACAACAAGAACAAAGAGTCTGCTTATGAACCACAGAAATGAAAATTCTACGCACAATAAAGGAAGAAACACTGCGAGACGAAATAAGAAGCACCGCAGTATGGGAAGAACTCAAGATTCAGGACATAGTTCGGGTTGAACGATCAAGGCGCCGACATTGGAGAGATCACGTGGACAAAATGGACAACGACCGATGGGCAAAGTGAGCAAAGAACGAAAAACCGATTTCAAGACGCCCACCTGGCCGACCACCGAAAAGATGGTACGAATCTTGGACGTCTGCATCGCAAGAGGCCGCATGAACGGAAGAAACAAGACGTAGTCTTAAAATAAGGAGGAAGTAGAAGAAGAAGAAGGAATGCGAAAAACATAAACTGGAGAAGAAGAAACACATTCTTAAGAACTACTTACAGGCGGCTAAATTTTTATTATATGCGTTACTTGCCACATTACTTATTTCAGCAAGTGTCAGAGATGATGAATCTATATGCAACACAAGCTAATATTGTTCGTTTTCGGCCTACAACAAAAGAAGAAATAAAAGTTTTTTTTTTTTGGAATCCATATATTAATGGGAACATTGAAATTTCCAAGGGTAAAAATATATTGGAGTGCTTCTCTGGGCTTCGCAATTATAAAAGAAAACATGACTGTCAACAGATTTTCGAAATTGAGGAACACATTCCATCTAGTAGTTGTGACGACGAGAGGAAGCGATGAAGATCGTCTATTGAAAGTGAGAGACATATGCACGTCCATAAGAAATAGGTACAGAGAGTTTCCTCTGGAAACTCTCTTATGTGCGGAAGACCAAACCGTTCCCTTGAAGGGACAGATAAATATAAAGCAATACTTACCAAATAAGCCAAAGAAATGGGGTATAAAGTTGTGCTGGTCAAAGTGGCCAGATTTATGATTTCGTCATATATCAGAGCGCAAGCACTGAAATAAGTAATGAATATGCTCGATTTGGACAAGGAGCTGATACTACAATTATTTTAGTTCCTATCACCTTTTCCAATACCTGACCCAAAAATCAACCTTGCCTATTGGCACCATCAGAGTGAATCACTTTTTTCATCCTAAACTGCTTAACGACAAAGACATTGAAAAGCAGGGAAAAGGAAGTTTCGATGTTACATTAAGTGATGATGGTATTGTGATAAATAAGTGGTTCGACAACAAACAGTCCTCCTTGCATTGAATTTTGTTAGAAGTGGAAACTTTGGCTCATGTAAAAGATGAGCCAAGTCGTCAAGGTCCACTTATATCGAAGTACGTCGCCGTCGCGTCGACCCGAATCTATAGCTCTTTACAATTTTATTGTAATATGGGCGGCCTGGACAAATTGATCTCCCTCCTAAGTATATATAGATTCTACGGGCGATCAAAGGAGTGGACGGTTCGCATGATTACCCATGAGATCGATATGGCTCTTGTGAATTCATGGATAGAGTGTAAAAAAGAGTCAAAGCTATTGGGAGTACAATATAACAAAATAATGGATTTATGGGATTTTCGTGAGAGAATCGTGCAGTATCTTATTATACACAGAGAAACACCTCAGCGAGAAGACCTTCGGTTTCAGATGAGCATTAACCAAGCTTCAAAAAAATA
>JAEQML010069905.1:0-17164 GCA_016904865.1 Pissodes strobi | reverse complement strand
CATAATTATCAGATTTTAACATAATTTTGCCAGCATTTTGTTGAAAAGTTTTAATATTACATAATTATATGGCGAATCAGAAGGGACATATTTTGCTTGTCCGGCCATTTTCAGGTTTTAGCATAATAATTTACATTAAAATCTGATAATTTTGGCTTAGCAATTACATAATTTCATTTCATGCCATCGGCAACACTGCTCTAGGGAGATTATAAGTGATAATGTTTTAGCATTACTTTTTCTAGAAAAGCAGTTTCTGGACGTGCAATGAACGATATTTTTCACAATACTCTGAAATCAAAACATTAAAGTATTATAATTTTATGTAGATATCCAAAAATCATGTCATAATGCATTTTGAATTAAAATGTAAGCAAACGTCAAACTTGAAAGACAAGCAAGACACAGGCACAGCTTACCAAACAATGTGTCACAGCTTACCAAACAATCAGCTAACCGACTCTCGTCGGCGCCTTTGATCTAAGTGAAAATAAAAAGCTGACGTCACTTACGCCATTTCGAGTTAAACACAGGGCCAGGATAAGAAATATTCAATTTTAAATAGACAGGATTATAGTTTTGATATTATATCTTATTTTTTTTAGTTTAATCGTTGACTGGATTCAATCAACGGTTTTAGTTAATTTTTATTTGTATATTTGTGTACCTATATTCTCGCTGAAATAAAAAAATAGATATCAATTTTTTGTTTTATATATAGGCACCTACTTACTATTTTTATAAGATATTGTCCTAGGCAGAAAGAAAGGAAATATAAACCACTGAAATCATAGAAAAAATTATTTATTTTACAAAAAAAAATTACTTTAGGTATAAAATAAGTTTGTTATCAAATATGTATATATTTAAAAGTAAAAAAGTATAATTATTGAGTTTTCCATATAATAAACTTATTTTAAACCATTATTAAGTGTCTTTAATTATTAAAAACAATTTTTCATACATTTTGACTAAAGCATTATAAGTACTTAAAAAATCCACAGTAGATATCGTGAAAGTGAAGCCTCTTTTTGCAGGCCCCATATTTTCTACGTCTATCTGCATATGAGCCTGACCGAAGGTTTTTAATGCAAATTAGTTACTTCGTGAGCTTTGCAGTTTGTATATATCCATACTCACATTCTTATATTCGGAGAAGCCAACATGCATATTGACGTTAATATCGCACACTTGCATGAGTTACGCATATGTAATATTTTTGATTAAAAATGGTCGTGCTACACGTCAGATTTACATTTTATGCCACAATTATCATATTACTGTGAATTAGGTCATGCTAAGCGGTTAACCCCAGTTAAGAAGTAGCAGTTCTCCTAAGAAAATAACATATTTTCTATGTAGCCACGGATTACTTATAAATTTAGAATAGCTTCTAAATTTATAACTAAACCATTTTTCGTATTTGCTTTTAATGCAAATTATATGTCTCTTAATCAAAAAATATTATCACAGTTCTTATGTAACAGAGTAAATAATGATTAAATGGGCAACGTCATATAAAAATGTCGATTGGAAAAATTTATCAAATTTTACGATTTTGTAGGAATCCAAAAATTTGTTACGGTAATTTTAACAATTTTGTAATATGATTTTCATTCCGAGTTCGCTTATGCATATTCCTGCTGTCAATAGTGTTTCATGAGTTACATCGCCGTTCCTTCCCATAATAAATGAAGACGAGACTGCTGACCATGCATTTTACCTTATATATATAAATTCATTTTTCATTGTAAAAGTCAGTTAATAAAGTATATTGTCGCAGACATTGCTGTACCAAATTTAGAAGTTAGTTTTTAAAAAGGAGTTGGCCTATCGGTATTAGTTAACTGGCGCAGTCGGTAGGATTCGTCAAAAGTCAATCTATCGCAGAAGGGCTTTTCGTTTACGATTAATTGACGATCGAACGGTTCGTGGCGGGTTCGATTAACCTGGGGACTAATTCGAGTGAATATTGAATTCTTCGGGTAGTGGACCTTAGCGAACTATAAGTGTTTCTTCAAGTATTCAATCGCTGAAAAATAATTGGAATTCACTGGGAAATTACCACAGCATCGGGTGATTTTGCAAGGAGTAGCAAATTCGGAGAGGACCACATTGCCTTCCAAATAGCTTTCCTTATAGTGGGATATGGCCAACGTCTCCTTTGTTTTTATGTAAGTGTGATTTTTTCAAACCTTAATGTCAGATTTAGGGGATATTATTGACGTATTAAATAATCTATCCCTAACACCTTCAACTGACTCTGTCTCAAATAATTCTGAAACTTTAGAAAATAATCAAAGTATATCTCAACTCGTTTTAAATAAAATAGTTCAAGAATCAATCTCAAGAGCTTCTAGTAATAATTTAAGTTCATCTTCTGCTACTCAGAGCACATTAAATAATAGAAACTTAATCTTAGCTGATATTCCAGAAAATCCTGAAATGGCTTTTAGGCCTGAATACCTAAAATGCGTACCCGAATTTGACGGGAATCCTAATGATTTAAACCGTTATTTGTCAATTTGTGAATCGTTAATTAATAATTTTTATAATATTAATGATCCAGGTGATTTTCAAAATACTTACTTGCTAAATAGCTTAATTGGTAAACTAAGTGGCACTGCAAAAATTGTAGTAAACATACAAAATGTCGCTACATGGGATGATTTAAAAAATACACTCAGACGAAACTTTGCAGATCAAAGAGATGAATCGTGTTTGAATAGGGATCTAGTTATGTTAAGGCAGCATCCAAATGAACAACCCAGTCAATTTTACGACCGGGTTCTCCAAATTTTAAATTTACTTTGTTCGTATATTGACGTTCATGAAAATACGCAAGAAGGAAAAATTTTAAAGAAAGCTTTATATAACGAACTTGCTTTAAAAACGTTTCTTTCCGGGTTGAAAGAACCTTTAGGCACAACCATACGATGCATGCGCCCTAGTACCTTAACGGAAGCTTTACAATTTGTAATTCATGAAAATAACACCCATTATTTTCAGAATTTGACAAAACCAATAACTCAGCACCCTAAAAATAATTTTAGACAGCCCCAACAAACTAATTCTAAAAACTTTCATTATTCTCCACCTTACCAACCAAACCCCAGTTTTTCTAATTTTAATTCCCATACACCAAATAACTTATTTGCACCAAGACCCAATTACTCAAGATTTCCATCACAGCCAATAAACATAAGGCCGAATTTCAATAACACTCTACGAAAATTTCCCACAAATTCTGCAGTATTCGGAAGACCTAATCAAACAAACGTTTTTAGGCCTAACCAACATAAAAATTTCCCAAAACCACAACCAATGAGCGTTTGTACTTCTGGTCCTGGACCAAGGCAACCTCAAAACATGCCTAGATATCCACCGCCAACATTTCAGGGTCAACCAAAATTTGCATTCGAAGAATTATATAATGCTGAAATGCAAAACAGCCCAAATTATGATCAACATTATCAATATTATTCGCATGAACCAGGTAATGACCAGGAAGAAATTATCGAAGACCTTTCTCCCAATTACCCTATCTATCAGTCGAACACTACCAATGAACCATATGAAACCGACTTTTCATCTTTGCAAATCCAAGGTGATCAATCAACCGATACAATTGGAGAAGATGTAAATTTTCCATTAGCAACCCCGTACGATAACCTGACTTAGTTATTTCATTAAACACGACACACTCTAGTGAATTGTCATATATTACTTTTCCAGAACACGACATAAAGCTGCTAATCGATTCCGGTTCAACTAAATCATTTCTAAACCCAAATTTGGTAAAGAAATTCTTCCCAAATTCCATACGCGAGGACCTATTTGTCGTCAGCACAGTTTTCCAAAAATCGGCTCATAGACACAGCGCATCGATAGCTGCTTCCAAAATTTTCAATTTGCCAAAGCCTCAAACACTAAAATTTTATCTTTTTAAATTCCACAATATATTTGATGGCCTTTTAGGTTTAGATAACCTAAAATTACTTCAGGCAAATATCGATTTTAAAACAGGATTTTTAGTAACACCTTTCGCGAAAATAAAATTAAAATTTCGTAAGACTCAATCGGAACTTAATTGCGTGACTGTAGCCCCGCGCAGTCAGCAAGTCATAAAAGTAAAAACGTCTATCGAAAATGGAGAAATAATTATTCCGCATCAGAAAATTCATAACTGCGAGATACCTGAATGCTTAAGCATTGCAAAAAATGGACATGCAATTACAACATTTTTAAATAATTCTTGTAACACTATCACTCTGGACTTCTCAGAGCCACTTGTGACTGAAAGATTTAATCGGAAGCAACTCCAAAACATTGATCTTAATCACTTTGGTGATTCATCTCCATCTCAACTAGACTTATCCAAAATTCGTTTGGACCACTTAAATTCAGAGGAACGAAGAACAATTTTAAGCCTATGTAAGGAATTTGCAGACGTTTTCTATCAAGAGGATACTCCTTTAACATTTACTACAAAGATGAAACATCATATCCGAACCACAGATGAGATACCTGTGTACACAAAAACTTATAGGTATCCATTCATCCATAAAAAAGAAGTAGAAGCCCAGATTAAGAAGATGCTTAACCAAAACATAATTAGACCATCAAATAGCCCATGGTCAAGCCCTATCTGGGTTGTACCAAAAAAAATGGACGCATCAGGCCAACAAAAGTGGAGAGTTGTAGTGGACTACAGGAAGCTAAATGAAAAGACCATAGACGACAAGTTTCCACTACCAAATATCACCGATCTACTTGACAAATTGGGTAAGTGTCAATACTTCACCACATTGGATTTGGCCTCTGGATTCCACCAGATAGAAATGAATGCGGAAGATGTTCCGAAAACAGCGTTCAATACAGAGAACGGGCACTATGAATATTTGCGCATGCCCTTTGGGCTGAAAAATGCGCCGGCAACTTTCCAAAGAATTATGGAGTCGATTTTGAAAGGTATACAGAACGAGAAATGCCTAGTGTATCTCGACGATATAATCGTTATTTCAACATCATTACAAGAACATGTAGAGAACTTAAAACAAGTGTTTAAACGACTGAGAGACTCTAATTTTAAGATACAACTGGATAAGAGCGAATTTTTAAGACACGAGGTAGCTTACCTAGGACATATCGTGACCCCAGAGGGAGTCAAACCAAATCCCGATAAAATATTAGCGATCAAAGAGTATCCCATTCCTAAAACAACAAAACAAATTAAAGGATTCCTCGGGCTACTGGGATATTACAGGAGATTCATTCACAACTTTGCCAAGATAACAAAACCCCTCACAACGTGCTTAAAAAAGGGAGCAAAAATCAAGCACAATCAGGAATTTGTTGATTGCTTCGAAAGTTGTAAAAATTTGCTCATAAACGAGCCTATTTTGCAATACCCTGATTTCTCAAAGGAATTCAATTTAACAACAGATGCAAGCAATGTGGCACTAGGAGCCATATTAAGCCAAGGTCCAATAGGAAAAGACCTTCCTGTGGCATTTGCTTCCCGAACGTTGAATGATTCCGAGCGAAATTATTCAACCATCGAGAAGGAATGTTTATGTTTGGTATGGGCAACTAAATATTTTAGGCCTTACCTTTATGGCCGAAAATTTAAAATTATCACGGATCACAAACCCCTACAGTGGTTGTTTAATTAAAAGACCCAAGTTCAAAGCTTATGCGTTGGCGTATCAAGCTTGAAGAATATGACTATTCAGTGATATATAAAAAAGGAAAAGCCAATACTAACGCGGACGCGCTATCGCGCATTGAATTGCACGTTAAGGAAGATCAGGGATTTTCACTTAAAAAATACATCGAAGATTTTAACAATCAGTTAGCACAAGAAAACGAGAACAATGAACCATCGACGTCACGACAACCGGACGCCCATGTGCAAGACGATAATATAGACCAAATGTCTATACTAGTTCATCCCGACGAAGAGCAACAAGATATCCCCAATATAGACGACGAAGACGGCAACACTGTACACTCTAATAATGACCAGAATCCTATAGTCGGAATTCCTATTCTGGACACACCTGTTAATTACGGAGCCAATCAAATTATTATTTCACAAGTTTTGCATTCGCCTGCAAAGCCTAAAACAACCATATTATTCGGAAAGAAACGCCGAATAACTGTTCAGTTAAGTCAAAACGAATTCGAAACGGATATTTTAAATTTTATCAAAGAAAATGTAATACCGGGAAAACTGTATTACTTGTATTTCGAAAATCAAGATGTTTATGAACCATTTTGCGAAGTAGTGAGGAAGTACTTCAGATGGCCTTCCTTACAGTTCAAACGATGTCTTAAAAAATTAATCGATATAACAAATAAAAACGATATTCTCGAAATTATACAGAATTATCATGAAAGTAAAAGCAATCATAGAGGCATCGATGAAACCGAAGGAAAAATAAAAGAAATATACTATTGGCCGAATTTGAAGGATTCAATTCAAACGTATATTAATCAATGCGAAATATGTATAAGAACAAAGTATGATCGACACCCGGTTAATATAGAAATGAACGTTACTCCAACCGCTACAAAGCCCTTTGAAATAATACATCTTGATACATATACCTTAGAACAATCGAAATTCCTAACAATTTTAGACAGTTTTTCAAAGTACGCCCAAGCTTACGTTCTTAAGTCCCTTGCTGCAACAGAAATTGCAGACAACCTTCTATCTTTCTTTTCTCACCATGGTATTCCCAAATTAATTATACTTGATAATGGCACTGAATTTAAAAATGCTGTAATTACCGAACTTCTTCAACTGCATAAAATAAAGATTCATTTTGTATCTCCCAACCACCCACAATCTAATGGAGCAATAGAACGCCTCCATTCTACTATTGCTGAACATGTTAAACTCTTAAATGCTCAGAACTTTAATAAATGCCCAATCAGCAAAAAAATAACTTACGCTATTATGGCTTATAACCACTCTATTCATTCAACAACGAAAATGAAGCCAATAGATGTTATTAACGGCCATATAACTTCCGATGACCCATTTGATTTGAATTTAGAACAACTTATATTGTCAGACTATATAAACGATCATAAAAGCAAGTCAAAAATCCTTTATTCAAAAATAAATGAAAAACTTATCCAAAATAAAGAAAAGCTAATAGGTAAAATTAATATCGACCAGAAACGTGACACTCCAGATTTATTCGAAACCGGACAAGACGTCTATGTGAAAAAACATACTCGACAGAAACTCGCTGAAAAATTCTCAAAACCAGTAAAAATCGTCTCTGTCAACAAAAAACGTAAAACCGTGAGAACGAACGCTCACGGGAAATTACACATAGATAATCTAAAAAGACCTCTTAGAAACAAGTATAGTTTCGACTAATTTAGTATAGGTTTTATTTCCACGTAACCTTAGCTTAGCGTTAATTTTATTTAGCATCTACATAATAGGTAAATACGATAACTTAAGTATTATATTTCAGCCTTGCCATCGCCCTTGGCAGCGTCAATCTCGTCACATCCGAGGCAAATCGTGATCAGATTTCTCTGAAAAAATTGGACGACAACCCCGGATTATTACCAATAAAATTAGGAAACGCCAAAATTCATGACTACAGTTATACGCTTATTCATTATTACGACCTTAATCCAATAATCATAGAGCTAAATAAGTTGTATAATAAATCCCAAAATATCATAACACTATTAGATTCGCATTCAGAATATCGATCGGACTCTGGCAATTATTTAAAACTTTTAAAATTAACCCAGGATAGGGTTGAAAATAAAGTTAAAGAAATAATTCCACATCCCCAAAGAACTACACGAGGCTTAATTAACATTCTAGGGTCAGTTTTTAAGGCAGTCAGTGGCAATTTAGACGCCTCTGATGGCGAACGTTATGACCATATCATTAATGTACCACAAACAAACCAAAATAAGCTATTAGGCAGTATTTCTAATCAAAACTCAATATCATTAAATGTTATTACTAGATTCAACGAAACGATACAACAAGTTGGCAAACACGAAAAATTATTAGAATCAAAAATTAATCAAATCTCTCTTATAGTGCAAAAAACTACTTATAAGGAAAATTTATATTACATTCAAGACACCTTACGTCAAATAACAAGCATTTATCAATTTATCAATTCTATGCTACAAGATATAGAAAATTCCATAACTTTTTGTAAACTTAAAACGATGCATCCAAGCATCATAAAAACAGAAGAACTGTATAATGAACTTAAGTTATTGGAAAAGCGTGTAGGCTCGAATAATTACCTATGAAAATAGAACAAGAAAATATTTTCTTACTAGAAAAACTTGTAAATATTGAATGCTTTATTGCTAACAATAAAATTACATATTTATTATACATTCCAATAACAATAAATGAAAACTTTGAACTTTTCCATTTATACTCAGCTACCTAAGCTATAAGAAGATAACCCAGAAATCCTGTGCCAAAAGAAGAAGTAGGAAAGAAAACGATGCTATGGAAGACATTACCCTACAGCCCATTCAACTACCCTGACGATATAGTTGAATCCGAGGGTGGAGGAGTTACATCGCCGTTCCTTCCCATAATGAAGACGAGACTGCTGACCATGCATTTTACCTTATATATATAAATTCATTTTTCATTGTAAAAGTCAGTTAATAAAGTATATTGTCGCAGACATTGTTGTACCAAATTTAGAAGTTAGTTTTTAAAAAGGAGTTGGCCTATCGATATTAGTTAACTCATGTTACTATTTGAATCGACCCGGTAATTATGACAATACCCATAATACTATCAAGTTTCAATCGAGCTGCTGCTTTTTTTTTAGTTTTATACACAAGTGCCCATCAGGTTCGTCTCATTTCAAGTTCTTATTTTAATATTATTTCTTAATTTTTCTTCGTTTTATTCATCCTTGTTTCGCCCGCTCCTGAATATAGGTTTCTCCATGTATTTTCCATTTTTTGTGGATCTTGGGCTTTTTGGAACCAGTCTCTTCCAACTATTGTTCACCTTTGCCTGTCCTGGCTTGCCACTTGTCCAGTCCAGCGCCATTCCAGCTCTGCCATACGTTTTATCACGTCGATCACTCTGGTTCTTTATCTAATTTCCTCATTCCTACTCTTGCCTCTTCGCGGTATTCCAAGCATAGCACGCTTCATAGCTCTTTCGGTGGATTCAAGACAGGTGGCAATGTCATTATTTCTAATCAATATGTTATAGGAATCACACACTCTTTTATTCAAATTTATTGGGATAATCGTATTTTTGAGGATATGATGGAACTTTCCAAAGGCAGCTTAGGTAAGTCATATTCTTCGGGTCACTTCTGCTTTTTGATTTTCTTTACCCAGCTTGATGACGTGGCCGAGGTAAATATATTCCTCAACGTTTTGGACTATATAGGGCGATTTACATCAGCGCTCATTATTTTTGTTTTACTGATTTCACCCGCAGTTTAATTGTTGTAGCATATCGCCCAGTTCCTTTGGATCACTTGTGTCAGAAAATCGGAGGTGTTAAATATCATCCATCGCCTTTTCATGCCTTTTTGATTCCATTTCACGGTCTTAAAAAGAGCTGATGTTAATAATTTGAGGCATATTGTATCTCCTTGACATACTCCCCTTTTCATATTAATTTCGTTGGCAATATCCAACCATCTATTTTTACATGTAAAATTACATTTGGTACGTTATGATTTACAATCTTAAGTCAATTTTTGCACTGTTCATATAAGTTTTAAAAAGGACCGTGTTTCTATTGAGTCGAATGCCTACAAAGGCCAGGTGAATTGTGATGTTATACTCGGTTACCTTTTCTATAAGACTGCGTAATATTTGTAGGTAAATAAAGATGCTAAATCCTTTGTTAGTCAATTAGTTATAATAGTCTTTTAGTTATTTAAAATAAAAATTTATATTATGATTATTTTTATGCAAACATAGCAGTAGAAAAGTTATTTTAATATGTCAATTAATTTCAATATAGCTAGTTGGCATGATTTCGTAATGGAAAATTGACCTATGTGATTTGTACGCGAATGCATTTTTCGAATGCATTTTTCTGCAAAACTCCGCCTTGATAGGAGAGTTAAAAAGGTAGAAGATGTGTCTTTCGTCTTGCTTCCGGCCATGACAGTGGGAGGTGTTTTGTGAAGGTACGGGCCCGTTTTTCCTCATTTTCCTCTGATTTTATATATTTTTCTCATTTATACGTATAATATTGAGTGGGGAAAGGATATTGAGCTTACAATTCAATCATGGCGTTACGGAAATTTTCTTTTATATTAAATGTCTGCTATTTTGCACGTGGAATTGTTTTCAACCTAATCTTAGTGTATCGTTATCCTATCTCATCTCGCTACTCATATTTGGTAAATTGATGCCTAGTTATTAAATAGGCAAGCATTGTCTGTATTACTGTTTACTAAATACCTTTTGCATAAACCAGTACGTATGGTCTATATTTTGCCCAGCGGGTAAATAGAATTGTCGTTATTTGAGGCTTCGTGAAGAGCAAGCGCCCCCCCCCCCCTGGAATATTAAAATAACGCTTAGTATAAGAGTACATTTCGAATTCAGTGAAACATGCATAGGTACCTGAAAATTATATTGACTATTTTCTTACAATATCACAACAACAATTGGAAAAATCTTTCAGTACCCTTCGATGTGTAAAAACCTGGTTGAGATCAACCATGTCTGAGGAAAGACTCTCTGCTTTCTGGCCTCTGTATGGTTAGCGTTCACAGTGAATTTGTGAAAAATAATAAAGGCAGACTTATTGAAAAAGCAATAAATCGGTTTTCACAAAAGAGAAGAAATCTGCTAGTACTTTTCTCCGATTAGGATAATATAGGTATGTACATCCATAAGTACATGGTATATTTTTTAGGGTATAGGTATATTTCAATCTATCTTTGCTTTGCCCCAGAGGGGAATCTATGAGAAGGGGCTATAGCACCCCCCATAGGCTCCCAAAAGTTTCTGCAATATTTGTATACAAATAATACAATTTTTAAATTCAATTAAACCTAACCTAATAAAAAAAAAAGAAGAGTTAACGATTGCAGATTCGATTGTTATATTTTATCATCAAGAGCCAGGTACAATTCCAGTTTACTTTTGTTGCCTGTTGCCCAGCTCTATTTTTATTTAAGGTTTAATTGACTTGGGAAATTTGGCAATAATGCTTGGTAAAATCCGTTTCATCCGCTCGTGGAAAGCGTGTTTTTTAACAATTTTAACGACTTTTGGGTAACAATTGGGCGTGGCGTCCCCAAAATTTTCCGCCTTCGGCGAATTACTTTCCGACGCGGCGGCGCGAGCCCTGGAATTTGACGTTTCGGCGCCCATGACCAAGACCTATAAACAAATCAAACCATGCCTCAACCGAAAGAACATGCATGTTTGAGTAATCGAGTACAGCGTAAATTCATTAAGGAGGGATTATACAATAGCAGTTTAAGCTGAAGTTCAGTTGAACTGATGAATTCTTTGAACTCCACTCAATTTACAACTCTGTTGTACGATTTTGATTGAACCTCAGTTCACCTGAACTAGGTTTCATAGAAAAAGTTTAGTGGCACAATTTGGCTGCAGCCATCCAGACAAACTTAAAAAAGAAGAGTAAAAATTAGGTTAGTGCTGGTTAAATTTGCGGGATTTGCCGTAGTGGAGGGACTATTCGAATACAAATAATCGGAGTATTCGATTCTGGCTTGCATTCGGATGCATTCGATTCTCAACGAAGAATTCGAATACTAGGAATATTCTAATGCGCTAACAACGAATTAATCGTCCCTCGAATGCTGGTTGAATCGAAATGAAATATGAATCGGCACGATTCACAAACAAACTTGTTCGATTATGCTGGTGTGCCGTCTGAGCAACAAATAATAGCGGGCTTTGTTTTGTATTATGGTGAACAATAATCGAAAACGCTATACTATAAAAAGTATAAAATAGAGTAGTTTAATTACTGTGGTAGTTTTTTAATTGTTGAATATTTTTCTTCTGTAGTAAACATATTATTAATTTTAAATGCGGTACTGGCCAGGTATGACATATATATATATATAATATACAATAAGGAGTTTTGGGAATTCAAATTTAAAGTCATGATTTTAGTAAATCTTTAATAAACTTTCACATAATATCTAAAGAAAAGAACTTTTAACCAATATTTTATTTTTCCTTATGAATGCTTTTGCTAATCTTTGTAAAAGATTTTACTCTTATGCTTAAATGTATCAAGAATGAAGACTTCAAGATCAAACAATCCAGAATCGGACAATTTGTAAATTTGAATTCGGGAACAAGACTTCGAAGTCACTCGAAATCTTGAGAGGTTGAATCACTAATTGAAACATTTGGGTTATCGCGACTAATCCAAATAATTTGATTCTTGGTATTCGAATAATCATTCGATTCTCAAAAGTATTCGAATGCAAGATATTCGATTCTAAAAATCATCCGATTTTCCCTTCACTAATTTGCCGGTGTCCGCTGGCTATTATTTAAGTTTTATAAATTAAGTATATTTTTTGCATCTGATATCGTTTAAGTTGCGCGATATAATTCAACTGGCAACGCCCAATTTTAGTCACTCTAAGGAAAGTATTCTTGTATGCGTAGCACAAAAACACAAGCATATTTTAGAAAAAAAAAGCGACACTGACGCTAACAGACAGAAAGCAGGTGGTTGGATTAACAGAGGCAAGGATGGAGAAAGATTTAGGACCGCCCAAGTTCTAAAAAGCAAACATGAGAACTTAAGGAACGTCAAACTGGTGTGAGCAGTTTGATTACGGGGAGTGACGCCCCCGCCATTCCGAATTGCCAAGGGATGTGGCCCATCAAATCCCATCGTCCTCCCCCAGGCTGGAGAACACCGAAGTACAAAGTCTGGAGATGATCAATGAGAGTTTGTGACAAGAGGGGCTGCATTGTATTAGCTGGCAGGAACGTCAAACTGGTAAGAGCAGTTTGATTACGGGGAGTGACGCCCCCGCCATTCCGAGTTGCCACCGGATGTGGCCCATCAAATCCCATCGTCCTCCTCCAGACTGGAGAACACCAAAGTACAAAGTCTGGAGCTGATCACTGGGATCCCAACAAACCCCATTCTTACCCCTGTCAGACTAGGGATGACCAAAGTAATGAGTCTGAGGCCGATGCTTCCAGTGGAAGCGGTCCGAGGTGGTAGATGCATACGCCTACTCGCATCGTCCGGTGAAAGACCACCCCCACCAGAACTAGGAAGTGCTAACTGATTTTTCCGAATCACGTTCCGCTTCCGCGCTGGTAGTTCCGGGTTCCACAGTAGAAATATATGGACATGATGGTGCATCTAGGATCAAAATATTCCGGAAGTAAACTCTGCGGCCATTCGGATCTCCGGGCGCTGGGTGGCCCTGGGAGCCCTTCATTCCGCATTTCACAGACAGCAAAGATACCGAACCAATTAAGAATAGATTTTAGATTTCTGCAACATAAGAGGCCTAAATACAAACATAAATTCGGTACACCAACATCTACAAGTAAATAGACCACACATACTAGCCCTTACAGAAACACAAGTATGTTCTACAACAACAACAGTAAAATACCCCCATCCTGGTTACGACTTACAGACCCGATTTAGACATAAGTTCGGAATATGCCTTCTTTTCCGAAGGGACCTTTCATGTCTCCGCGAGGAAACACTCGAACCGAACAACCTTGACGTCATGTGGCTCAAGTTCACCACGAAGGGAGTAACCAAGTTTATATGTTGTCTCTATCGCCCTCCGAGCGATAGAGCCTACCAAAGCTTTTTTACAACACTAGCTACCACTTTTGACTCAATAGACGTCGATCACCCCAATTCAGCAATAATCGTTGTGGGGGACTTCAATATTCACAACACCAACTGGCTCAAACATCACAACGCGAGACCGACAACGAAGGTAGAGAAGCTGAAGCATTTGCCATCAGCTACGGGCTTACTCAACTTGTAGACGAACCAACTCGAATCGCCGCCCTCCTAAATCTTTTTCTTACCACCAATCCTGGCCAGTACACAATTACACTTGGTCCGCCATTAGGTACTTCCGACCACAAACTTATTACAATGGTTTGTGGATTGCCACTTCTACAGAAAGATCCACCATTGCCTCGCAAAACCTGGCATTACAATCATGCAAGTAATCTCCTCAGGAATGGAAGCATACATCCCAATTTCCATCAAGTTACCCTGGTTCGACAGAAGATGCGAAAGAGATGTAGGTAGGAAACAGCAAAATCAGACCGCTGAAAATCGCAATTATTTTGTCGAAGCGAGAAACGAATGCAAACGTGTGATCGACGAAACTAAGAACAAACACAATCAAAGGATCAGGAATAAACTTTTGCAATGCCCCAGTGACTCCAGGAATTTCTGGTCGGTAGCAAAGGCAGTAAGTAATAACTTTACAAAAACATCTCTCCCACCTTTGACAGACGAACGTGGCATCACGGCGACTACAGCCAAGGAAAAAGCAAACATGCTCGCCAAAATGTTTTCATCGCACTCTTCCTTAGACGTCCCCCAAGGCAAGGCTCTTTCCCACTATATCGAACGTCAACACTACCGTGGCAGAAGTCAACTTTCATCACCGTGATATTCGTAAAATCCTTAAAGAACTAGATACGCAAAAGGCATCAGGACCGGACTGCCATAGTGTTAAAGAACTGCGTCATCGAACTAACACCCGTTTTTTCCAGGCTTTTTTCTCTGTCTTATGGAAAAGGGATTTGCCCATCTTCTTGGAAAGTCGCTCGAGTGCAACCTGTTCCAAAAAAAGGCAAGAAAACCACGCCCTCAAACTATCGCCCAATTGCCTTGCTTCCAATAATCTCCAAAGTCATGGAACGTGTAGTCAATCAGCAACTACTCAAGTACCTCGAGAACAACAAAATAATCAGCGATAATCAATACGGCTTTCGCAAAGAGAGATCGACAGGAGATATATTGGCCTATGTCACTCATATATAGAGTAGGGCAATTGAGAACTACGAAGAGTCTCGAGCGATTGCGTTGGATATTTCGAACGCTTCGACAGAGTTTGGCATGACGGACTGCTTAACAAACTGCCGTCCTTCGGACTGCCAGTCTCTCTCTGCAGCTCGCTTGCCAGTTTCCTTAAGAACCGATCTCTGCACTTTGCAGTTGATGGACACATTTCAGACACATTCACCAGTAACGCGGGCGTGCCTCAGGGCGCATACTTTCACCAACTCTGTTCCTCATTTATATTAATGATCTGCTGACCGAAACGAATATTCCTGTTTACAGTTTTGCAGATGACAGTACCCTTGTCTCCCAATTTAGATCAGAAAAACCTTTACCAGCGACTGATACTTATCACCGCAGACAGGAGCAGATTACAGCAATTAATCAAGACCTGGAGAAAGGTCAAACTTGGGGCGACAGAAATTTGGTCCAGTCCAATGCAGCAAAGACCCAAGCAGCCACGTTTACCAAGAGGGCCAATACGGCGGGCCTTGACATCATTATGGCAGAATCGACCATTCGTTTATCCTCGTCAATCGGACTGCTGGGTGTCTCGGTCAACAGCAATATGTCCTGGCATGACTACGTTGCTAACCTCGCAAAATCAGCCTCCCAGAAATGTGGTGCGCTATTTCGCAACAAAAAACTGTGTACACCGCAGCAGTTGCTCTTGCTCTACGAAGCGTAAATAAGACCGTGCTTAGAATATTGCTCACACATCTGGGGTGCGGCACCAAAACACACCCTAAAGCTGCTGGATTCCATTCAGAAGAGAGCTGTGCGTCTTGCCGGCGTTCCGGAGTTGACCCAAAGTCTGCATAGTCTGAAACACCGCAGACATGTGGCCGAGATGTCCCTGTTTTACAGATACTTTCACGGCAGATGTTCCCAGGATTTGGCCCGCCCCATCCTGCCCCTGGCAATGCCTGTTAGACAGTCACGACAGACGGCAGGAGCGCACCAGTTCGTCGTACAACTGGAAACACCTAGAACAACGCTTTTCAAGATCTCCTTTGTTTGGCGTACTGCATCACTGTGGAACTCACTCCCAGAATATCTGTTTCCCTCTAATTACAACCTACCACTATTCAAGAACCGTGTCAATCAACATCTACGCACACACACCGCTCGTCGAGCGCCATAGGATTTCCCTTTAGTGTGTGTGCCACTACCATAAAAAAAGAACAAAACAGAAAGTTGCATGAGAAAAAATTATAGTTACCCTGGAATTGATTGCCTTTGGCTCCACAAATGATTGAATTTTGTTTGAATTGTTATAGAGCCACTTCGGCACCGGCTCAAGGATGTAAACTGCACAAGTGCAAGTTTAGTGACCCTAATGAAATGTGTACCTAGTTTCGTCGATTCGGTATCTATTCGGATACCGTTTTCAAGAAAAGCAAAAAACTAAAAATGAAAATGGTTAGCAAATACAATAAAACAGTAAAAAGCTCTTGCAGATTGTCAGGCTTTAAACTGACTTTGACAAGATGACAATTATAATGCCATATTTAATTACTGGGTAACTGGTATTTAGTTTGATAATAAGGTGTTATTTGGTAAATTAATTTGTTTATGAAGTTTTATATATATATATAATTTGGTGTTATTCGCTTTGGAAGAATTTAATGATTTTTGTTGAAAGGATTAGTTAATTTTTAAGTGTCCCTTATCAACTTCAGTTTTTAGCAAAGGTAACCATGTACTATTGAAACTTACAGAAGTTGAAGCAACACATTTATCTTTATTTAATAAAATTAAAGCACTTTCTTTAATTTTACGTTTTTTAGAAGAAGGCTCCTTTGCCAAAATACTAGAAGCGTTCCATTGTATTCTGTGATTGTTATCAAATGCATGTTGACAAATATGTGATTTGTGGAATTGTGCATTTCTAATATAAGTTTGGTGTTCTTTTATACGTTTTGATAATGGTCTACAGGTTTCACCTATATAAAATTTATTACATTCACATGGTATTTTATAGATGACATTTTTAGTAGTTTCATTTTCATTAAGTGGTTTTGTTTTTGTTAGTTTAGATCTAAGGGTGTTTTCTGTTTTGAAAATTGTACGAATGTTAAATTTATTACCTATTCGTTTTATTTT
>JAEQML010069902.1:0-17164 GCA_016904865.1 Pissodes strobi | reverse complement strand
CAAAGTTAAATTAACATAACAAATATAGGTTTCTGATAAGAACAACAAATTCGTGTCACTGGCGACTTAAATATTAAATATCGAGAATCATTTGAAATTGAATTGAAATTTTAGTGTAGCGGAATAAGCATATATTGTGTAAAATATAGTGTAAAATCAAGGTGTCTGTCTATATTTTATAGGTATAGGTATAGATACCTAATATGAATAACTCCGCCCATCCGCCATTAGGAGGCAAAACTATGGCGAGTTTGTATTATTAGCATAGAATATTCAGATATTTTCTTTCAAATTAATTATTTTCCAGACATCTACCTATAAAACATGATATTAAAATCATAAATATTTTTAAAATTCCGAGCCCTAGTTAATATACCAAAGTTATACAGATTATTTTAATTTAATTTGATCACTATTCCATAGAAAATAAACAAACAGACTATGTATAATAAACTAACTGAAATAAACCTAAAAAATTTAAAGGTTCTGGATTCCTAATTGCAGCCAATATAATGAGCAAACCACAGGTTTTAGACAAAAATTATTATTCAAATTAACCAATTTATTACACTTATCATAACACATTATGTTAATATAGAGGTGCTTACAACTACGAGTTTATTATAAAGTATAACCAGCGACAGTCTTACTTGCAAGCTTATCAATCTTCTTTGTTTTCCTTGAATACATCTTTAGTTTAAACAAAGCAAATGTTTTTACAATAATTTCCTTTAGTTAATGACAAATAGGAATATCTATATCTAAAATGATCATTTAGGAACAAAAAAAAATATGTCTATATTTTGACCTATTAGAATTGGGATATATTTTTGAAATATAGTTTCCATGTCAACAAAATAAATAAAATACATTTTACAGAAAACAAAGTATTTCCTTTAAACATCTTGATGTTTACAAACTTCTATAGAGGTGTTTTTGATGCTACACTACGTACACAAATATCACAAGTTTTTGATGTTCGTTTAATACTTTGCATTAAATATTCCGCAATGTTGTATTATGAATTCGTGTAACTGTAATTAAGACTGAGCCCAGAAATCTAATGTTTTTGGGTATAGACACTTCGCTATATCTTCCATCACTCTTTAACACACAGACACAGACACTAAAGTTTTATAGTAATGAAACAATCTTTGTATATCATGCAAAATTTTGCATGATATACAAAGATTGTTTCATTATTATGTTTCGTACATGCACACAGCCTTTACTCTTCATTTAACTAAAGTTTTATGTTATATATTTACAACAAACTGAAGTTACACCAATAATTACGTTCTTATAAGGCAAAAAGGGATACGAAAGAACACGTTAGCACGAGGTAAACAAAGAAAATTTTGCTTCGTCCGCCATGAGGAGGCAAAACTAGCCCGGCCAATAAAAATCGTTACATCGATTGTCGCCACTGTCTTGTATAAAGTCACTGTAGCTCTCGTTAAATTGCACCATTTTATTTTCCAAGTTTAGAGCATAAACTGTGTGGTTCTGGTTATTGAGAAGTAACATACCGTTTGCCGGAAATGTAATGTAACACTTCATGTTCGCTGTTTCATTACTTATCATTTATGGCCGTAATTAAGTATTTTTCTTTGTGTTTTTATTTTATAGTTTTTCATCTGTAAATTTAGTTCCAAATAAAAATACTTTTTTGTTGTGGCACTCTATTATTACTAATTTCTCATCTATATATGCCCACTGTCCTTTTAAAAGAACGCCCATTGTTCATGAACACACTACCATGTGATTTTTTTGCATTTGAGTAGGTTATTATGTGCTATTAGGTATCCAACTAAAAAGAAATTAACTTAAATTTAATCACAAAATTTGTTTGGGCCTATCTGGGTTAAAGGCGACCCAACAACAATCTATCAAAAACAAAACAACGCCTTTATAAAAAAAAAAATAAATAAAAGAGAAATTAGTGAAAAAAAGGCAAAAACTTTAAGTATCCACAACGAGGTTCCACCAAAAATATCATCATCATCATCAATCAATCGTTCCGTGTCCACTGCTGAACATAGATCTCCCTCATCATTTCCCATCGGTTTCGATCTTGGGCTGCTTGCATCCAGTTTTCTTGGCAACATTTTAGATCGTCTGTCCAATTGGTGGACGGCCTCTATTTCTATAGGCTTCTTCTCTTGGTCTTCACTCCAGTATTCGCCTTGTCCATCTATTGTCTCCCATTCTTGCAACGTGGCCTGCCCAATTCCATTTCATAGTTGTTCTTCTCTCTATCGCATCTATCACTCCAGATCGTCGTCGTATCTCTTGGTTTGGGAATCTGTCTCTGAGAAATATGCCCAACATCACGCGTTCCATTGCCCTCTGCCCCATTCGGATTTTTTGTATGGTTTTCTTTGTCAGAGTCAAAATTTCCGCTCCATAGGTCACTCAAAAATATATGGTCCTCCAAAGCTGCATAAGCAAAATATACCCTTAACCCTTACGACCCATAGTGTCTTGCATATAAACTCCTTTTTACAATTTATCTAAATAGGTTTAAAGTGTGGCAAACTTATTTGGAACAACGACGTCTGAGAAGCAAAGAGAGGAAAAATTACTTGCAGCCAATCGCCTTGATGACTTTCTCACGAGGACGAGGGAAACTTGACGCACTTGTTGCCGGATGTATCGGGCAAATAGATATAAATGTCGCAAATTTATTTAAATTGATAATGTGTAAAATAGATTATGAATTAAAGTTGAAGTAATAGTAAAGTTCCAGTTTGGATATTACTTTTTATTTTCAATGAGTTAATGAGTATATTAAATTATGTGTTTATCTAAATAATAGGTATAAATATTAGTTCTCAAAAAACTACTCGACAACATCGCCAATTTTTTGCTCGCATTCTTTCCGCTGTTCCAGTTATACTTGCCACACTTTATTATTGTATCTCAAATATTGCAGGCAAGAATAACTTTTGCATTAATACGCTTTCCAACTTTTTAATAGAAATGTCAAAAATTTACATTATATTGTGAATAAAATGGCAGTAGCATGATGTAAGAGAGTTCTCATCTTTGAAGGCTTTCCAAATTATTTCTGCACACTCGTTTTCGCCTCCATTAAGAAAATATTCTCCAAAAAAGTCTATCTGAAGCTGGAAGCAAAGAAAGCCATCTTGTAGGCACATACCGGAGAATAGACTTGTACTCTAAATGAGCGAATCGAGTTCGTTTGGCAAACTAGGGAGTCGTCATTTTCTTGACAACTTCTTGATCTTGTCTTGATTTCAAAACAAGATCAAGACAAGAAATGATCCCTGTTTTTCAAGACAAGACAAGAAAGTACTTCACAAGTCCAAAATTTCTTGGAGAGAAATCAAGAAAATCTTGGAAGTTCTTGAAAACATAAAATTAAAAAAAACTCATTTGTTTGCTAGTTTATTGAAAACATTTTTAATGGAAGGATGAAGAATTATTATGTTAAAAAGAACTTTTTTATTTTCAGTATTTTTATCATTTTTGCATATTTTATGACCTAAGATTTTTGAATCAAAAAGAACTTTGCTAAGCGGATCTACTTCAGTGGCGTACAGAAATTTTGAATTTACGTATTTTTTTTTAATTAAGAAAAAAATTAATTTGTCAACACATATGAATCAACGAACAGAACTGTAAAACAACACTATCCTGACCGCGTGACCCTCGGTTCCAGGCATAAAGCATAAACAGTACATCAACCAATCTCATCCCGACTTTTAAACGAGTTTCCCTTTCTGTCAATGTATCAAGAAACGACTTTAAAATGGGGGTTTCCCTTTTGTCAAGATGTCAAGAATTTTCAACATTTCTTGAGTCAAGACAAGACACCAACTCTCAAGAAATTGTCAAGACAAGATTTTTTTTTACTTCTTGAAAATATTTCAAGACAAGAAATTGCTTGTCAAGACAAGATTTCTTGTCTTGCCCATCCCTATGGCAAACGCGGAAAATTATCTGTAAACTTTCAGTACCAACGATTCCACATCAACCTGTAAAGCTTGGTCGGGATAAACAAGTGATTTTATTATTGTTTAATACCATAAAGAAGGGCGTGGTATCTTAATTAACCACTTTTAATGAACTGTATTACTATAGGGTAGTGAGAGAAATTGAAACATGTATTCGGTTTAATTTACTTTAATAATGCAGGTGTAAATTGCATTTGAATATTATAGATATAAATAAACAGCGTTTTCTATATTAAATAGAAATTATATATGTACAATTCTTAGAATAATTGCAGGCATTCGTTCATTCAAGCATAAAACTAATAATACAAAAGGTTTCTTAAATTTAGAAATATCTACTAAACAGTCTTGATTGTTTGAATAAAAAATGAGTTTTCTATCTTTCTTATTTTAATACCTTTCGTTCTCCAACTTAGCAACTTTCACACAGCGTACCTTTTCTCCTTGACTCTGCTTTACCTGTCTTCAACGGGGAGAGATTTTACTTAGTTATTTTCCAAACTTAATTTTTGTGTTTACGGAAACCATAAATCCAGCTTTCACCTTGCTTACAGAAATTCGACCAGGAATGTCAGTCCGCCATCTTATGTTCAATTTTCCAAAGGGGACGCTATCGTTCTGACTTCGAAGAATTGCTTAAAAAAGTCCAAAAGGAGGTCTTTGTCCAACCTTGGACAAAGATAACTGAGATGCACTACATATTTTCTAATATTTGTGCATACAAGAGAAATTGGCCCAAAAAGGAATTTGACCTTTGGCCAGAGAACAGCACGTTTTACTGCTATTCGAGCGAACGTTTTAACAGAACTGATATATGATCTTTCTTACGATTTCGGTAGGGACAATAACGCGGGAAAGCTCGGCGTCGGTTTTTATCTGAGAGGGGGGAAACATCTTTTTTCCTTCTTTGACAGACTGCTGTTTACTGACGGAGACACGAATATATTAAATTGAAAACGCTTGGATTGACCCCAATCGAAATGGCAAAATTACATTTAGCTGTATCGGATGGAATTGACCATCCGGGGTTGAACTAAGGGGCATTAAAGAACTGCTGATTTAAATGTACAAATTGGGTTGTACCCGGGGTGATATAAATATATTTTGTGTTTAATTACGGCTCATTCATGCTACATGCATACAGGGTGTTATCACCAAACTATACGGTGAAAAACGATAGTTTCTACCCGTGTTTCCCCAACAAAGCCTATAATGCATATTTGTTACAATTGTGTAAAATGTGACACAATAATTCGCCTTCAAAATATTTGGGTTTTCAATTTTTAGCTTTTAAAAAACTGTATTATGCATTATCTGCGGATAGTGAAAATACCGATGCACGTTTTCCCGTCAAACTTTACAGAGCTGTGTTTTAATAGGCTTCACTAGTTTCAGAAGGGTCTTGATAAACGTCAAGTAAACCTGGTTTTAAACCATCTTTAAGTGAAAACCATTGCACCATCACTGGAAACATTTTAAAAACTAAATCTGTTCCAAGAGAAAAATAAGTAGACTCCTGCAGTTCCAATAGAAAGAATTACAAGATAGTACAATTTACGACTTTTATTCATCAATATTGTAGTATTTACAAGCATATAAAACCGAGCATGAAATATATAAAAATGCTGTGATGGCAATTTTTGTTAAATTTCCGGGATAATTCAACTGAATTCCTGGAACTAGGAGATTTTTTTATGTTTGGCACACCCAAAAGGAAAATCCTATACCACTTAACGAAAGGTGCGTGTGCGGAGAAGATGGTGGACATTGGACTTGAAGTGCTGTATGTTGTAGTTTTCGGGAAACACGTTAATCGGAAGTCTATTCCAGAGCGAAGCAATCCTCCAAGACAAAGAAGTCCTGAAACAGCGACGTCCTAGGTGTTCGCAACTGAATCGTATGTTGAAGAGCAGATTGTGTCTGACGGGTGTTTCTGTTTGGCACAACTCTGGGCGGAATCATATGTGCCAGCTCGTTCGAATACCTTCCATAGTAGTATCGATAGTAAAGAGATAGGTCCGCCAGTTTTCTTCGATGTTCAAGGCTATCAAGATCTTTAGTTAACTCTGAGTCATGCACAAGACGGACTGCTCTCCGCAGTATGGAGTCTAACATCTTGAACAAATGTTTGGGTGCCGAGCTCCACATATTCACAGAGATGGTCTTATCTGGGCTTTATAGAGCAGTAAGAGCTGATGTGGTGTATACAACTTTTTGGCTCTATAGGGTGCTCCTAGCTTTTGTGCTGCTGCCTTGGCAATTTTGGTGACGTGATTATGCCAAGACATGTTGTTTTCTACGTTGATGTCCAGCAAGCTTGTAGATGAGGCCAGAGTCAGTGTTTCTCCTGTTATTGATAAGTCAGGTCCTGCGGTATTTGCTTTTTTTCAGAAGACACCTGCATGAGTCTTTCCTGCGTTAAACTGGACATTAGTTTCCTCACCCCATTCCACGATGGCGTTCATATCATCATTGATGGCAGCAATCTGATGTTATCGCTCGCATTGCAAATGAGCAGCGGTCATTGGAGTCGACATGAATGAGGATATAAGAATGCTGTCGTCTGCAAAGCTGTAAATATAATTGTTTGTCCTGTCTAAGATATCATTGATATAGAGCAGGAACAGTGTGGGAGATAATATACATCCTTGAGGACATAGATTTTAAATTCCTCCGAGAGATGTCCATCAATACCAACTCGGATGCTTCGATCCCTTAAGAAATTGAAAGCCATAGAAGCAGTGCTGGTGGTAGTCCGTATGCTGTCAATTTGCTTAACAATCCATCATGCCACACCCTATCAAATGCCTTGGATATGTCGAGAGCCACTGCACGAGATTCGCCATAGCTCTCGATGGCTTTGGTCCACAGGTAGGTCACGTAAGTCAGGAGATCTCCCGTTGATTTGTGCTTGCGGATTCCATACTGGCGATCGCTTATGATGCCTGCCGATTCGAGATAGGAGGAGATTTAGGAACTGTCCGTTGATCAGTTCCTCCATGACTTTGGACATGATGGCAACTAAGGCAATTGAACGGTAGTTATTTGGAATCGTTTTTTTTTACCTTTCTTCGGGATTGGTTGCACTTGAGCACATTTCCAGCTAGAAGGAAAGCATGCAGTTCTGTATGATAGGGAGAAAAGCCTGCATAGTGCATAGTGAAGCTGTTAGTTCAGTAGCACATTTCTTAAGCACTAATACTCAAAAGCTAGTGTCTAAGCTTATGAGTTTTCGTTCCACTTCGCCTTGGCGAAATACCAGACCTGGCATTGAGGAATTCCCTCTCATGATAGTTGGGGGAGCCCTTCCTTGATGATCTAGGGTAGAATTTGATGCAAATATCTCGGCAAGAATGTTCGCTTTTTTGTTTGGCCGTTTCCGCTATTGAGCCATCATCTTTGGTCACTGGTGGGATTGACCTCTTTGAGAAACCCTGTTTGGCAGCTTTGGCAATTGACCAAAACAGTCTCGATCCGTTAGGACAGTTGAGAAGCTTGTTTTTATTTGCTAGTTAATCCCTCCTTGCTCTCGTCAATGGTCCGCTTACACTGGTTTCTAGTCGTGATGAATATACTTCGATTTTCGGCTGTCGGATCTGGACGCCATTTTTAGCATTGACTGCTCTTGACTTGGGCAGTTTTTCCCAAACCATGTTTGAGATATGTTTCATAGAAAAGGAGATGAAAGCTTCCATAGCAGCTAAGATTACTTGAGTTATCTAATTAGCAGATTAAGGGATGTTTTGTTTTCTAAAGCAGGCATTTTTCCAAAAAAAAAGAAAGATAAAACTCGCGCAGATCACGCCACTTTGCTGATTTGTAGTGCCAAACCTTTCGGGGTACCTGTGGCTCCTGTATTTTGATAGCAAGTTCACAGGTTGCGGAGATTAGATTGTGGTCTGATGAGCCCAACGGAGGTTGTACAGTTACGGTGTAGAGATCAGGATTAGTTGTTAGGAATAGATCCAGGAGGCTAGCAAAGTCTTTTTGATGCTCAGGGATCCTAGTAGCTGAGTAAGTCCGTGACTTATATCAAAGGACTCGGCTTCTCGTCCTTCATCGTCGTTTTTGTCGAAGTGTTTCAACCAGTCGATGTTATATACGATGAAGTCTTCTACTATGACAATTTCTGCCGTTGGATAGTTGATCTGCAGAAAATCAATTTGATTGCCAAGATTTAAGAACAGCCGATTATATTGGTGTTCGCTAGGTGATCTATACAAGCAACAAATGAATTTGGTTGCTCGATCTGTGCATAATTTGAACCACATGACATCGAAGTCCTTAGGTTCGTATGTTTCTTCTCGTTAACAAAACATAAATCGTCTCGTATAAAAACAGCTAATCCAGAGCTATGTCGAAATCGGGAGTAATGGTCATATCCAGGTATATTCAAGTGAACATGTGTAGTGCTTGATTTCAATTTTGTTTCTGCTAGAGCTAAAATATGAGGCTTATTTCATGCTAGGTGCTGGTGGACCGAGATAATATTTCTGTTGTTGCAGAAGTCCAATCGCAATATATTTTCTAACCTGGAGACGTTCAGGCCTGATGTTCCCCCCAGGCCAGCCTCCACCCGGAGATCCGAATCAGAGGCTATTTTACCTCCGCAGTACTTTGATCTGCGAGGCGCCATCATGCAATATTTCTTCTTTTCTTTTCTTCTTTTACACCCTGGGAACCAGATCTCAAAGGCATGGTGACGAAACATGAACCAAAGGTCATTTCCGCCACCTAAGCCAATGTGATGGCATTTCATCGGGCGATGGGGGTGGACCACATCTACCACATACATTTTTTTAGAATTTCCAGGATAATTCAACTGCATTCCGGGAGATTTTTAAAACCAACTGTCTTTTTCTGGGAGAATCCCGGAATTCCGGGAGAGTTGGCAACCCTATGTACCAACTATCCTAAAAAATATATAGGCATGACAAGTCACTACTAAAACATAGATTGAACGGTCATAAGTATACTGAAGACCCTTCAACCGCCCTTGACAAACACCAGAGAGAATCAAAACATATTTTCAATTTTAATGGCACTCAGGTCCTCAACCACGATAAAAATTATCAGAAACTGAAAATAAAAAAAATTATCGAAATTAAAAACAAAATAGTGATTCAGTTAACGACAGAACGGATGTTGGAAATTTGAGTCTAATTCATAATAATCTTAAGTGTGGAACATATTTATAAATATTTACTTCGACGGTCCTCTTGCCTCGACCATGTCTCCCTATGATATTGACCAATTGACTAAGACTGTTTACGAGTATTTCTGTAAGACATTCGATGTAGTCTGTATATACAATAATTATCACACAATCTGATTGTCATTTTATTTGTTTACAGTTCAGTAAACACCGAGCTTATCCCAAGGTATGCCAATTATCTTTTAGAATCCGGAATCAATGGCATTTTAGGTAAGTTTTTGCAATTATTTCATACGTTAAGGCCCATTCCCATTATGTTCGAACTAACTTAGATAAATAAATAATTACATTTGTGCCTTCCTAGTGGACTGTAATTTTATTTTCTTCGCCGAAGTTCACAGCTTTCTCATTTCCCAATTAAAATCCATTTTTTTATGGAATTACTGTGCAATCACTTTATTTAAAAGCATAAATAGCACTTTACAAAAAATAACATAATAAACTTAGTGACTAAAAACAATTGGCGGGATGCCCTCGGACACAGCATAAAGGGCGCCAGCCCACCTGACGATTAGGCAGTGAAGACCTATCTCTCTTAATTTGAACTGAACTCTCTTCTCACGGTTAAAACTGCTTGAAGTATTTAAAATTTATGAAGCTGCGCTACGTAGGTCCGTTAACCTATCACACGTTAAATTCTTGATATCATCGATGGGGCCAAACTTTCCAAAGCTTGGCCCCAATCGTGCATACTCGGTTTCGCTTAGCGAAGGCAGCACGAAGCGCGTGCCTAGTTGCCAAATCTTCGTACAGCATGTTTGAGTCTGGGCGTCTCGCAGCCGCCGCCGCCACAGCCATAGGTAAAAGCAAAGAAAATACTACTACGAATAATATTCTTTGGTAAAAGGATATATCAAAATTAAAAGTCGGCACTCACTACTCGGCAGTCGCAGCGTGCAGACTGTAGAGTGAGGACTGAGAACTGAGGATCGAGTTTGTTTATTTATCAAAGAAAGCTGAGATGTCGGGCCATTTATGCCAATATTACGACTGTAGGATAAGCATTCGGGATGAAAAAGTTAAAATGTTTAGGTTTCCTTGCAGAAATGAGGAATTATGCAAGAAATGGATAATTAACTCAGGTATAATATGCCCTTGTCATAAATGGTTATTCCTACAAAAGGCACAAATCAGTCAATTATAGTTTAATTGCGATATTAATTTGCAATAGTTACGTTAGTACGGTAGGTGACTTATTACAGTACGGAATGTAAACGAGTACTGTAATAAGACCTAACGGACGTGTATCGTATAATTTTATTTCATACTGTCTTTATAATTATTTTTAAAATGAATAAAAAGTATTGAAATTTAAAAGATATTAGTTGTCAATCTAACAATGGCTCCAACTTAACAATGTTATAGCCATGGTTATTCATAGCGAATTATGATTTTCTTTTGCTTGTCACTGTCAAATAAATAAATTACGGTATCAGATACTGTAATAACACATTACGGTATCAGATACTGTAATGTTCGACTTAAAGGCCTCAAATGAGTCCGGGAAATTGTCATTTAGCGGGCAGTATGAAATAAAATGTTTTTACGGCAATCTGATTGGCGACAGCTGCTTTGTTACCCTTGAAGGAATAATCTATTCCGAAAATTTTTGTCTCAATCCTTGAACTTTTTAAACTAGCGAATATGGACTTATTTTTAAACGGAACTTATTTGAAATTAAATATTCCTACAAACTATTGAATGCCACAAAAATGGTTTTTTTATATGCTCTCCACTTGTTTTACTTTTTCCAGTTTCAGAATTGAAACGAAAATACATAGGTATCCCTATGTTGAATTTGATAAATTTTTCATCAAATACAATGTGTATTTTAAATTTAGTTTCTGATGAAAGCAGAGCAATAATAAAAAAAAAACATAAAACAAGAGAAGCATGGTTAAAGCGTTTCCTATTTGTTTTGTCCATACTTTTTTCCTTAATGACTATACAAAATTGCAAAAATTATGGGATGATATTGGGGGAGGTAAATAAATAATAAAATTGGTTTTACAACCTTTTTCTGGGTCCCGGAACATTGTTGAATTAACAAAAAACGTAAATTTTTAACAACTGCATGAAAAAAAAAACGATAATTTTGCAAACTTGGGAAAACAATTATTACACATCTTCTATGAAGTTTGCACCCTTCTGTAATGACCGGAACTTTCAAATAGTTGTTCATTAACGTTATTAATATATTTTTATCCGGCACGGCCACGATTGTCTCACGGTGACCGTCCATTAGAAATTTCGGAAAGTAAAGCCATTTAAATTCTGAAAATTGGTACCCTAAGGTTTTTAAAGACGCTCTATTCGAATAAAATATCAGCAGCGTTGTGCGACTTCCGGTTATACCGGAAGTAAATGTCAACTTAGTTATTTTGAATTAAACACCCTGTATATTATTTGATATTTAGATTCGTAGCAAAATTCCAGATATATTTTATATATAATATCCCATACTTAAGTCTAACCGTTTTTGGCATATTCTAAATTTTATGTCAAAAATGACGTTTGCGAGTCAATACCTAATTATGATTTTTTTCCCCTATGGAAGCTCTAATAATTTAATTGGAATTGATTTTCTTGCAGAGGGAGCTCGACTTTAAAACACTTATTTGATATTCTGATAATAAACCAATACAGGGTGACTAAAAACGAAGATTCAAAATTTACTTTTGTAGATTTTCTGACAAATTCCGTACATATGGGATGGACACAAATGTATTATTATCATTACTTTTATTTTTTTGTTCTGCGTTGTTATTTAACTTTTTTTGAATACTACTATTAAATATCGAATTTATCAATTTTTTAGGGTAACTGTTTTTTATTAAGATATGTTTTGCCTTATTAATTGCGTTCTTTCTATAATAAGCGTCACTTAGGTTAATTCCTCTGTCTGCCAGTCCAATAACTACGAATTTTTTGGGACATCGGGTGTTGTGAATAGTAGTTTAGGTATCTTCCTGGAAAAGTGGGTTTTGAGTACCATTCATATTGTTGTTTTTATGATATAAGGTTAGATCTAAAAAGTTTATTTGTGAGTTATTTTCTAATTCTATGGTAAATTTAAGCTCTCGGTAAGAGTTAAATGAGTTTACTATATGATTACATTTATCTATCGGCACATCTGTCAGACAATCGTCCACGTACCTTAAAAAGAATGGAATTGGATAATCTAAAATTGAAATGATATTTGATTCAAGTTCTTCTAGGACTATTTGTGCGATAACGCTAGAGATTGAGGAGACCATAGCACATACTTCTATTTGTCTGTAAAATGTGTCTTCATAAGAGAAATATGTTGATTTTAAGGTTAACTCAATAGCTTCTAGAAATTCATTCATTGGGATGTCAGTGTTTTTTTTTTCAAGTCTTTCCACTTTTTTTTAATAATATCAGACGCTAATTGAAATGGTACAAGAGAAATCAAATTATAGTTATTTGGTAAAGTAATATCCTTAATTTTTTCTTTAAAGTCCCAAGAATCCTTAATAAAAGTTTCGGTTTTATTTATTATTCTTGAAAGAAAGTCTTTTAAATATTTTGACAGTTTGCTCAAGGTGATTGTACACATGACACAATGGGCCTCATTGGCATTCCCTGTTTATGCAATTTTGGTAATCCGTAGATTTTTGGGAACAGTGCGTTGTGAATTTTCAATTTTTTTGCTGTATTTGGAGAAATATAATTTTTATTTTCCCATCGCTTTATTAAGACGTTATTCTGCTTTTGACAAATATTTGTGGGATTATTATTTATTTTTTTATAAGTTAAGTTGTCATTGAGTAAAACTTTCATTTTGCTATCATAAACATTAGAGTTCATGTTCACGGTCTTATTAGACTTATCAGGTTTGAGAACTTTTAAATGTGGGTTCTCTTTGAGAAAATATTTTGTTTTTCTGATTTTTCTATTTAAGTTTTTATTAACTAACGAATTTTATTATTTACTTGTGTTTGTGTTAAATTTATTTTTATAATTTGTTAAAATGTTGCAGCAATTGCTACGAATTTCATCTTTCTTTTCTGATGTTAGTTTGTTGCGGGCACTTTCAAATGAAGAAATTATTTCAGGGATTGGTAGATCAAAAAAAAAATTTGTTATTTAGAGCAAAAACACTCCGGGCGACCGATAAACCCATCAATCTGCACAATACCACGCCCATATAATGCGACTTGATGTTCAATGTCTTAAACTGTGTGTATTGGGTATGTCTTTTTAGAGCGTGTTTTCGTGAAATATATGTTTTTAAGATGGATTATGAAATGTCTTTCATGGGTGAGTCGACCCTTTCAATTATAGATTGTAGATTGTAGTAGTGGGCCACATATGCAGCCTCCTTCACAACGGAAAATACAAATTGCCAATTTATAAGTATCATAATAAAGAACTAACTTAAAAAAATAAAAACCTGGGGCTTTGGAAAAAAAGTTGATAAACATCTATTTGCATTTTTCGGTCATTATAGAAGGGTGCAAAATTGATAGAAAATGTGTAATAATTTTTTCCCAAGTTTGCATAAATATCGGATTTTTTTTCAAGCATGCTTAAAAATAATTCCTATATTTATGCAAAATTGGGAAAAAAAAATTTACACATTTTCTATCGTTATTAGAAATTTACGTTTTTTGTTAATTTAACAATGTTCCGGGAGCCAGAAAAGGTTGCAAAACCATATTTATTATTTATTTACCTTCCCTAATATTATCCCAAAGTTTTAAAACCTTCGCAATTATTGTCGAACTTTTCACTATTAAAATCGGTGGCAACTGGCCTTTACCAGCTTAGAACAGAACAAAAAAAAAATTATTCCAATTATTAATTAACTCGGTGATATTTCTTTCTGCGTATATACCTACTTTTTTGTGGCTTATAGAAAGATAAAAACTCCTTACCGGTTGACAGACATATTTTCTATAGAAAACACAATTTTGAGCGCTTCTGTTTCTTTCAGGAAATGTAACGCTTTTGGGATTAGACCCTGATTCTTTGAAAAATAAACGCTTATGTGAAAAACATTTTACTGAAGCCGATTTCAAGACAGCAAAAAGACATTTTTTGAAACAAGAAGCTGTTCCGAGAAAATATTTTGAAAATCACGAAGAGGGGCAACAATTCTTGGAAGTTCAGAAGCCAAACAAAACATATTCGGAAAGAAAACATCAACTTCCTTTAGATTGTCCTTCTCCATCTGTCAAAAAAAAATTGCGATTTGAGACAGATCTTGCTTTGAAAGAACGCCAAACGATAGATGATATAAGTGAACTCCCAAACGAGCAAATTACTCCAAGAAAAATCAAGATGACCAAACACATAAAATTTCAAATATGCAAATTAAGGAGATACAGAAGAAAAATTTCAGTATTGCAGGAAAAAATTAAACGAAGTAAAGGCTTACTATTTAACGTCATGCCTTATTTGACTTTCCTCTCAAGTGTCGCGAAAACGTTCGTTATAATGCAGCTTAGGGGAAAATCTAGGAAAGTATGGGACGTGAAAGAAAAAGAATTATCGGTTTCATTTTATTACAAATCTCCGGCTGCTTATTTATTTTTGAAAAAAAAAGGGTTAATGTTACCTTCTGTCTCGACAATCAGACGATGGATAGGTGAAAATTATTTTAAGACTGGATTTGACGAAGGTATTAAACGTCATCTTCAATTAAAGTGCTCAACAATGCCCATGAATGAAAAAAAAAGTGTGTTGGCATTCGACGAGATGAGTATCAAAGAATTTGTTGAATACAATAAAAAACTTGATTTAATCGAAGGTTTTGAGGATTTAGGTCCATTAGGGAGAGCGCCAAAAAAGCCACGCATGCTTTGGTATTTTGTTTACGTGGTCTTTATAAGAATTGGAAGATTCCAGTATCATATTTTTTTTCGCAAGGTCCTGTAAAACAAAACAATCTTAAGGCTCTAATAAATTATACTTTAAACAACGTCATTGATATTGGTTTTCTCCCTAAAGTAATAGTCTGCGACCAAGGAAGTAATAATAGAGGATCATTTAATCTTTTGGGAATAACCAAAGAAAATCCTTACTTTTTCTATGGCAAAAACAAAATCTTTTGCATATATGATATACCACATCTTTTTAAAAGTTTACGTAACAATCTGTTGACAGGAGCTTTTCGAATAGATCAGAAAATCATCAACTTCGACGTAATTAAAAGGACTTTCGAAATCGACCAAAAATCATCTACTGCGAGGGCACTTCCAAAGCTTACAGAGAAACATATCAGACCTAACTCATTTGAAAAAATGTCTTGCAAATTAGCATTACAAATATTTTCGAGAACAGTGGCTGCAGCTATTCGATCATGTGTTGGATGTCAGCAAATCAATAATAAAGAAGGTACTGACACCGCTGATTTTGTTATGGCAATGAACAATCTTTTTGATGCATTGAATAGTGACAGGCTCTATGATAAAAACCCTTATCGTTGTGGCTTAAGTGAAAAACATCAAAAAGTTATTGAAATTTTGCAGAAAGGAAGACAAATTTTCAATTGTATTATCAAAGTCAGCAAATCTATTAGCAAAAATAAAAAAGATGGCATAATTCAGACAAAGTTGAGAGAATCAAGACCTCCTTGCTTCGACGGTTTCATTCAGAGTATTAACGGTGTCCTTGGCCTTTTTGAAGAAGAAAAGAAATATGACAAAACATCATTCATTTTGACGAAAAGATTGAATCAAGATTTCTTGGAAAACTTTTTTTCGATCATAAGGCAACATGGTGGATGGAATTTATATCCTTCGGCCAAAGTTTTCCGCCTCTCTTTTCGTATTCAAACAATTACTGGATTATTGAAACCGTCAAATTCTTCAAATTGCCAGGATGATAGAGACAAATCAATTTTAGTAATGGAATCGATCAATAAGAAACATACAGAGCATAGCAAATATTTAAGTATGGATATTGCCATTGAAGACAACTCATTTTGATCTTCTGACGATGAACAGACCCAATTCCTATATAACAAAGAGCAACAAAAATGTACCCTCGAAGACTGTGCAATAGTGTATTATGCAGGATATCTGGTGAAAAAAGTGAAAGATAAATTCAATTGTTCGAAATGTGCACTGGCTCTACAATATACAACCATAGAAAAAAACACAGATTTTCTGTCTGATTCAAGACAACTTTTTCTTGTACAGAAAAATTATGGTGGGTCGAATAGAATGAATTTGGTTCCGCCCTCAGATGAAGTTATTGCAGTAGTTCAACACTCTTTTCTACTATTCAAAAAATATTTTGATAATTATAATGTCCAGGAATTAATCGGACTAAAATTGAAAAACAAAATATTGGCGAAGAATTTACGTTGGCTGGGTAAAAAAGATGAGTGTTACCAGCACAAAACCTTTTTGATTGAACATTTAGTGAGAACAAATATTTATAAACATTGTAAAAATGATATTCAAGCAACAAGAAAACGTACACTCAAAAAATAAAAAATTTGAAAAACAAGTAAATCCCAAATGAACATTAAAACAAAATAAAACGGTACTGGCCATCTAGTAGCATGGTACTTTACCTTGAAGTATTGGAAAAATTACTATTATGGATCATCATCATCATCACAGCCAAAATTTAAACCTCTATCGTCATCACTTCGAAATCTGATTAATTTTAAATAAGAGATTCAAGAAATTGTGCCTTAAGATCTGTCAGAAACATATAGTTGCAGACATACAATTTATATTAGTTCACTGCTTATCTACTTATGTTAGTATGAATCTCAGTATAGACAAGTTCGATATAATTGAAATTCTGGGGGTAATTCGACAACTTTAAATATGGTTGAAAATAAAGCCAAAGCTTTAGATTTACTAGTATTTAAAGGTGAGCCTGGCTTTCGACGTTACAAGTTTCTTTCAGAACAGTCCCTCTGATTTTAGATTCTAATCAAAAGTTTTACAATCATCACTAAAGACATTTTTAGCGTATTGGAACC
>JAEQML010069901.1:0-17164 GCA_016904865.1 Pissodes strobi | reverse complement strand
GAAACCATAATTATTTTTGCTATTTTTCAATCAGAAGTTGCTAGTATAGCTATTGTGATAAACTGATGTATCAAGAGATTAGATCGACTACTACAATTCCATAAATAAGTACTTATAAATATTACTTAAATATCGAAAAGTAATTGGACTACATTAACATAGATACAACCTAAAAGCATCACCATTTAATAAGAATCAACTAATAAATTAATTATAATCGGTCGATTAATGTTTTATCTTTATTTAAATATAAGATGATTCACAGATCTCATTTATTAGTATTTAAAAATTTATATATGTATATATATTTAAAATTGTCAAATCATATTCAAAATCATGTTTCGTGCCAAACAATATTGGTCCATAAAACTTACTTTTTAATTTAAAAAATTCAAACTCGCTAGAAAAATATTACTTTTTTACACTGTGAAAAAATCCTTAATTGTAGTAAATTGGAAAAATACAATTATATAATATATATTTAAAGTTTTATGTTCCATTTAAAAAAAACAGCAAACAACTTTTTCGAATACTAAGTAACTAAAAATAACTCTTGGAGTAATATTAAAATGTTGTTTTTTACTCCATGAATAAAAGTGGATAGTGAATAAAAAAATTATAACGTCAATTCGCATGTTGAATATGACTTACATTGTTTATATATTAAAGTCCTTAATAAAACATTAATTATGAATTCTATCTTTTCCAATTTTTTTTCTAATATGATCTACATGTAACAAAAAATTAAGCTGAGAATCCAAGACTACCCCTAAATATTAGATGCATTTTCAAATAGGCTATTAGATATCTATCTTAACCCAATAATGATTTTCTAGAAATCTATTACAATTCTGCTTAGAGCCAAAAAACCATGTACTTTGTCTTTTTTTTAACCTAAGCCTATTTACACACAACGAGTTATAAAGGATGTTAAGTTTGGATTTCGTAGTATCTACTACCTGATTAAAATCCTTCCCGCAAACACAGATCAACATATTGTCCACAAACAAACTTAGAAATGTATAATTTAAAACTCGGTCTAGGTCATTGACATATAGCACAAACAAAAGGGGGCTCAGAACACTGCCCTGCGGCACCTCTATCTCACTATCAAACGGATTTGAGGACGCATTATTCACTCTAGTCACATGGGAGCGATCCTCCAGGTGATCAGTGAACCAAAAAAGTGCACTGTTTGTAATTCCATAGGCCTGTAGTTTGTGGATAAGTCTTCTCCTATTGATGAAGGTGAAGTAAAGAGTACCCAAGTACATAAAAAGCACTCTTTAAAAATTTAACTGCTCAGATTTCTTGAACCATATTTAATGGGAAAATATTTGGCACCAATGATGAAGACATACTTTGTAGGCACAGCGATCAAAGAAAGCTTTCTCGCCCAGGGGATGTTCCTTTACAAATTGATGCTCTCAAAATAGACGTTATCTGAAACAAATTAAAATCTAATGTAATTTTGACTTAGTTTGTAAAGAATTTGTTTGTCAAAAACTGAAACAATTAAAACAATACAAATGTGGAACAACCCAAAAAAGTAAATTTAAAGAAATCTAAACGCGCGTGCTTTAAAAGTGCTCTTATACACTTATATCATAATATGCTATTAATTAAATTAAATATTCATTCCATACATTTGTCATCCTTCCCTATCAATCAATTAATTAACTATTCAAAACTGTTCATAGACACGTAGACGTGCAACATCTACTATGTACTTACGTACAAAATAAACGTTAATATGAGAAAGCATACTGATGGATATAAAAAAGTAGATGTAAAGATTTACCCTATCCCTATCTACATATATATGATTATTATAAAAATGTTCATCGTATTTAATTAAACCTGTTCTGTTTATTAAACTTCGAAACTGCTATTGCAACACTCTGATTTCCGACAAAAACTACAAAACAAAGGAAGTGGGTACTTTTGTACTTACCTAGAAAAAAAACGTAGATAGATAATCGCAATTTACTCAGCCCAAAATTAATCATTACAACCCAAACACAAACATTTTACAAAGTAAAGCTTGTTCAACTTGAACAATGGCGGAAAATATAAAAATAAACAATGAGATATTCGGAATTATTACGAACACTCGTCCACTCCGCGCCGCCAGGTAACAGCCCTTGGGAATGCACCAATAGAAATGTAGGAACTCCCTCCTCGCAACGTTTCTCGTAGGACGCGTAGTAATTTCTTGAAATTCGTCAATGGGCACATTTCAGGCCGGACGCCATCTAGCGATGAGGCCTTTTTTCAGTTCGAGGTTGAATAACTATTACCTATATAAACAAGGGTATTGGTATTCCATGTATATAGTTCAGTGGTGTCTCCACAATAAACTTGTTTATATTTACGTTGCCCTCTTAGAACGTTGCCAGGTCACCGATTAAAATCACTCATAAGTGATGTACTTTTTATTAAAACAAGTAACGGAGTGTTGTTTTTATTATGGCTTAATTTCTTAACAAACGTTGTCTTTATAAAAAAAAGTCATATACTAATTATTATTAAATATTGCTTGCATAAAATGAATTCCTCAAACGATAAAAAATAAGGAATCGTGGCCTACGCCATGTAATAAATTGAAAGTATTGCCAACGCTGTTCAAAGCCGGATTTGCGCTGTGTTTGGTTGATGCAAAAGCAAAATTATTATTTGAAGGTTATGATACTACTAGCTAAATATTATGATACATACCGATGAAAAGACCGTTTTGAGTTCTCTCTTTGGTAATAAACATTACACACGACACATTTAGCCGGCATTTTGTCCACAAATATCTTAAAAACGCAACCAAAAGTCCACTTATATCTCAAAAAATATCACGTAAACACACCTTGATGCAATAGTAAACAAACACTAAAACATGTTCTAGGTGAGCCAGTTGAAAAAGATTGATTTTATAATAGACTATACGTGTGATGAGTATTAGGTATAGAACGTATTTAATTAGGCAGCTAGTGAAGAAATGATTACAACACACCACGCATAAGACTTTCAAATTTTTGCTAAATATTTTGAATTAAAACATCCATAATAATAATGTGGCTATATTTTACATATTCAATTTGGCAAACTCGTAGAAACCCCCCCCTCCCCCATTCATTTGAAGCTCAGCCAAATCTTAAAAACGAAAAATTACCGTAGAAGCATTTAGTTAAGTGATGAGGAAGGTTACCAGACATTGCGAAACTGAGCCTAAGTCCTAAGTGTACAAAGAGAATGAAGTATTGACAGAGAGCCCAAACCTAAGACTACTTACTTAAAAAGACAAAGTCTGTCATTCATAATTTTCTAGAAAACTGCATCGTATACCACAGACTGTGACGTGCGTATTTATCAATGAAACTGTGGTACAGAAAGTGGCTAGCGGGTAAACAAACATAGACGTAGCATTTTAATTTTTCGTAATTATTTTCTTTCACCAAAATTCAAATCTAAATTGATTACGTAAATCTAAAAATGGGAATTTGTGGGTCGTTTATAGAGTTCGATTCTTAAATTATATCTGGATATTGAAATATTGGGAAATTTGAGACCGAAAATCTTCAAGTTTAGCAACGAATTTTTTAGCACATAATTTGATTGTCTTGAGTAGGTACGAATGCTATTTAAATGTATTGAAAAGTCTTTATTAATATTTTTGAGGGATATTAAATTATAAAAGATTAAAAGTCTATAAAGTTCCATCACCATACCTCCAATTTTTTTTTGTTCAGACTGGTTGGGTATCAACACTGGTATGAAAAAAGGTATCGACAATTTCGAACACCAAAACTCTGGCACGCGCAGCCACAGAATTGACGTATGGAAACCAGTTCAAATGACTAAAATAAATTGGAACTAACTGAAAGTAACCGAAAGTTCTTTGAATGACTAACCAAAAGTAACAAAAAACCCAAAACGGGCTAAAACGTATAGGAACAACTTTAATATATGGAAGTAAGTTAAAACTAACCCACATAAACTGAATTTTGGCGACTATCCAAAAGCATTAAAATTGGTCATAATTAAGGTATCGGAACCGGTTCAAATGATTAAAATAAGTTGGAACTAACTCAAAGTAACCGAAAGTTTAACAACTAACTAACTAAAAGAAGCAAAACGGGCTAAAACCTATCAGAACACATTAAAAATGTTAAAGCAAATTAAAACTAACCCAAATTAACCGAATTTTGCCGCTTAACCAAAAGTAACCAAAAACGTTAAAATTGCTTATAGCGTACCGGCACCGGATCAAATGGCTAAAATATATTAAAACCAACTGATATTTATCGAATGTTGATTGAACGACTAACCCAAACCTAACCAAAAGCACCAAAAAGAGCTAAAACGCATCGAAACAGATTAAAAATATTAAAGTAAGTTCAAACTAACCCAAAATAACCGAATATTGGCGACTAGCTAAAATGAAACAAAGACATTCAAATTGGTTATAATAACGTACCGGAATCGGTCCTAAAATAAATTGGAACTAACTGAGACTAACCGAAAGTTGATTGAACGACTAACCAACACTAACTAAAAGCGCCAAAAAGGGCTAAAACGTATCAAAACAGATTAAAAATATTAAACTAAGTTGAGACCAACCCAAATTAACCGAATTTTGGCGACTAACTAAAATTGACGAAAAACTTTTAAACTCGCATTTAAATAGGTTATAATAACGTGTGGGAACCAGTCCAAATTACTAAATGTTCCCCCGGTTGCATCTTTGCGAAGGACTGTGCATTTTTATTAATTAAAAATTAAAGATATTGTAATACACCATAATACTAAATCAAACCGTTCATTTAGGATAGTATATAGTAACATACTTTTATCGTAATAGATGTAAAATATTTTTAGCATTCTAATGGCGTTAAAAATATTCCAATAATTAAATGGAGTAGGACTACTGATTTCGCTATTGAAAAATCAAAATAATAATCACAGCAATAAAAAAAACTCAAAAGAACAAAACAGAGCAAAGATAGAGATTAAGAAAATACTAGACAAAATTATTTTGAAACATTTTTGACAAGTTTTTAAGTCCTGAAATTTCATTTTAAGTATACGTACGCACGCTTATTTAAACAATCTAGTTGAATAACTAATAAGTATACAAAAGTGTATTAATTCATACATTTTCATGTTTTCTGGCCACTGATATTAACAAAGGTTAGATCATACCTATGTATATCATATTAATCTTGATTCGCTAAAACATTATCTATTGTTATTTATCGCACATTTCACCTACTAACAGCTTAGCTACTGGTATTAACGAAAACTGGTCGCATCTACATTGTATTTTTAACACTCATGTACGCTTTTCATTAAAAAAAATAGTATTCACATATGCCTGTATTATGTTCTCATTCCTCTAGTTATGTGTAAAGTTCTCAATTTCTAGGGTACATCCTTTCGATTACTTTTGATACTTCGTATTCATATTTATTTGTGAAGTGCCTCTAATGATTATAACTCTGTTTTGGTATAGTGTTTGCTGGTGGCTTGAGAGCAAGGATTTAATAAATTATATCCTTGCTTGAGAGTGAGAATGGTAGGATGGGCATATGTATTTATATTCAAATGCATGGTTTCATTTGATTTTCTTTGATTTCTCTTTTTACGATTAATTATTTTTTTTATGTTAGGAGCTTATTAGACTTAAGATTAAGTTTTTTTTTTGTATGTTAGGAGGTTGCAACATTTGCAAGATTTGGAGCTACTATCTTATATTATTTCTGCATAGATAGATTTTTTTTGTTTTTCTTCTCTTTCCCTTTCAATTCTTCTCATATTCCTTCATTCTCCTATCCAATAATTTTCCTTGTGTTAACCCAAACTAACTTAATTATTTATTTTTGTTATTTTAAATGACGTTTAACATCTCACATACTAATGTCCGTTCAATTCTGCCAAATTTTGTTGCATTCCGGGATTATTATTTTGATAAGGAATACGATATTGTCGGCGTGACCGAGACCTGGCTGAACTCTGAAATTTCCAGTAACGCTATTTCTCTGGAGAATTGTGTGGTCGAAAGAAATGATAGACATGGTAGGCGGGGAGGCGGAGTTGCAATTTACATTCGTAGCCAGCATAGGTATGAGGTTGTGCTTAGTGAGAGTGATGATTGTATGGAGAGCATATGGTTGAAGATTTTTATTAACAAAGAAATTTTTATTGTCGGTGTAATATATCGGCCACCAAACTCAGACTATAATTTATTTATCAACAAGTTTGAGGATACTTTGGTTAATTTTTTTTCTCAGTATGATCATATATTCTGCTTGGGGGATTTTAACATAGATCTTTTGAAATTGGGTGACTCAAAATGTGATCAACTACTATCAATGACTGAACAGTTTGGTCTTGAACAAATTATTTCAAATCCTACCAGAGTGACTGCAAATTCTGTGTCGCTTATAGATTTAATTTTCACAAATTCAGAGCATATAGTAGATGGAGGAGTGTCAGATTATCAAATTTCGGACCACTTATCCATATATTGTAGTATAAGCTGTATCAGTATCCAAAATAATCCAAAGATAATATATTTTAGAAGGTTGAAGGACATAGACATCAACAGGTTTGAGAGCGACCTCGCAAGTACTCCTTTTAATCAGATTTATGAAATTGAAAATATAGATGATAAAATACGCTACTTAACTTCGAAGATACTGACATTGTTTGATGTTTATGCTCCGGTTATGCGTCAAACAATTCGTAATAGACCATATCAGCCCTGGCTCACTGACAATATTAAACGAATGCAGAAACTTAGGGATAAGGCTTTTCGTGATTTTAAAATTAATAGATCACCAGCCAAATGGCAGTATTTCAAGCAACTTAGGAATCTGACTACAGCGGCAATTAGAACTGAGAGAAAAGTTTATTACATGTACCGGTTTCAAAGTATTTCAGTCAGAGAGAAGTGGCAAGAGATTAACAAGCTGAGACCTTCCAAGTCTCGAGAAATTCCGGATAGGCTCAAGCATGTAAATGAATTTAATTCCTTTTTTATTAATTCAGTAAATGTTAACGCTTCCCCTAATGACGATATTTTGCAATTTTATATGAACAATACAAAAGAGAGTGTAGAATCATTGTTAACATTTAATACCGTGAGTAACGATGAAGTTTTTAGAATCATACGGCAAATTAAAACTAAGGCCATTGGTAATGATCAACTTAATATAACTCTAATTATTCTTTGTTGTCCACATATTATAAAATACATTACTCATATTGTTAATCAATGCATTTTGCAGTCGTATTTTCCTGAAGAATGGAAAAAAGCCATCGTTACTCCACTTCCCAAAGTAAACAACCCTAATGGCATGAATCAATTCAGATCAATTAGCATACTCCCTACTCTATCTAAAATTTTGGAGAGAATCCTCGAAGTACAAGTTCGTAACCATGTCAATTTTAATAATATTTTGCCATTAAAAGAGTCTGGGTTTCGACCGGGATTTGGTTGTGGTACTGCAATGGCCGATGTGATTGATGATGTTTTCCGTGCTCGGGATAGTAATAAAATAACAGCATTAATTTTATTGGATTTTACTAAAGCGTTTGACTTCATAAATCATAAAATATTAATATCAATTTTACATTATATAGGATTTTCAGAAAGCGCTTCAAATATTATAAAGTCTTTTTTATCTGACAGACGTCAATGTGTGAAAATAGGCGGTGACATCTCTGATTTCTTGCACGTAGTCTCAGGGGTACCTCAAGGCAGTATACTCGGTCCGCTTCTATTTAGTATATATACTAGCACGTTTCATATGTACCTGAAATTTTGTAGTTATCATTTTTATGCAGATGATGCTCAATTGTACTTTTCTTTTGACCCGCTGGATGTTGGAGTTGCTGTTAATAGCATCAATTCTGATATGGACTCCTTGTTTAATGTATCTGATAACCATTTATTACAGCTTAATCCCAGTAAATCTTTAGTGATGCTTTTCGGTAGCAAAAATAATCTAGAAAAAATAAATAATTCTCTCGATATAACAATAAACAATCAGCCTCTGCCCGTAGTTGATAAAGCTAAAAGTTTGGGTTTGACTTTGGATTCGCAGCTTCGATTTAAACACCATATATCATCCATTTTGAAGAAGGCATATGCCTCATTGAAATTAATATATCCTCATAGACATTATTTCGACAAAAATGTAAAAAAACACTTGTGTGACTCTCTAGTTCTCTCGCATCTAAATCATTGCGATAACATATATGGCCCATGCTTGGATAATTTCGATAAACGTAGAGTACAGAAACTTCAGAACAGCTGTATCCGATTTATTTTTGGTATAAGAAGAAGGCGAGGAGTATCACATAAACTTAATGAGCTGTCCTGGTTGAATATGTTCAACAGACGTAGTCTACATGCTGCTTGTTTATACCATAAGATTATTAAATTTAAGACACCTCCGTACCTCTACAATAAAATTGGTTTTCGAACAGATGTACACCATCTAAATTTACGTAGAAACACCATCACAATACCGAGCCATAGAAATGAATATTTTAAGAGATGCTTTTCATACAATGTTGCTTCGTGCTTGAACTCTCTGCCATTTATCGCTGCCGACCCTGCACTGTCATGTCGGAAATTTAAGGCCACAGTCTCTCGATATTTGTTTGAGCATCAATAGTTGCTCCTTTTTTTTAGTCCTCTCTCCTTCCTTTTACACCCCCTCCCACATATCCTTTCCCTGTTAGTATAGGTAATAGTCAATAATAACTAGTACCAGGCCTATTTTTCTATTATCTTTTTTTTTCTTTTTCTCTTTCTCTAAGCCGCATTGGGAGAACAGAATCTGCCCTTGAGCAGAAGTCTGAAATGTGGGCTTTTTACTCACTAGTTGTTCCTCTTAGATTGTGTTAGAGTAATTTTGTTTTTTGAGTCTTTAGAGTGATTTATGTATTATGATTGTGAGTAATAAACGTTTTTATTATTATTATTATTATTATTATTATTATTATTATTATTAATTTCTAAATAAGACAGCTTTTGTAAGTAAACTTCTAAGCCTTGGCTTCTGAGAAGATTTAAGCTTTTTAACTTTCATAATTTATCCTGATTTTAAAATAATTTGACACTAATTTTATTAATTCGGTTCCATGGCAATTTAACGGGACATCTTCATATATATTGGTCCTCAAATCAGTCCAGTAAAAGTAGATGGCAAAGTTTTTAAAGTATTTATAAGCAAATATACCATTCAGTTTTCAGAAGTGTGTTTATAATTCGCGCACAAGCGAATGAATTGGACTCGCCAGGCGGTAGGACTCGTCAGGCGGTAGGACTCGTGTAGACGAAAATATCAATTATGCTAGATTAGTTTCATTTTTGATTAGCAGATATAATAAACTTATAAAGTGTTATTAGAAGCTAATTGTCATCTACTTGTACTTGAACTAGAAACACATGCATTATTTTATTGCTTTGTATGGTCCTCGAGGGACGACAATGAAATGACATTTAATACTCACCGATGACACAAAAGTTTTGGAAAATTCCGACTTGTTTTCCTGCAAACTCTACAATGATGAACCATGATAAAGTATTAAACACTGATTTGCCTCAAAAAGTGTTACAAAGCACTAAAGAATACCACACGATAGTAATGTATTTAAAACATGCCGTTTTACTATATGTTTGTTCCAACCGACTAGAAAACCGTACGAGGGACCGTCATTTCTAGTTGTCAATTTCATTTTTGGAGGTGATAAGTACCTGTCATGTTGATAAACGAATTATGCTACTGGAAATTACCGTCCCATGTACGGTTTCTTTCTCAGTTGGAACAGAGCTTATAACTAATACGCTATGTTTGTTATTCGGCCGGAATCGGCCGAAAGTAGACGAGACGTAGTCGAAGTAGAGGAGACAGCCACGCGGCATTGCCACTTTTATTTATAGAAATTCTTCGCGTGCTTGATGACAATATTTAAAATTCTAAAGTAGGTAATTACGTATGTTTATTTTGTTAACTAACGTAGATTTAAATTAGGTATTTATAGAATAACAAATGTAACATGGTTCAATAAATTTAAAATAGTAAGTGCTATTTACAAACAAAATATACCTTCTTGAAAGTCAAATTCACTGATTAATAAGGAAATCTGGCAAACATGCTCGTGTACCACAGTGTGTGTTAGAATGCGATTTAATTTGTGGTACATACAAAAAGTAAATAAATGTATCTTTATTATTTTATTTTATCTAATGCCCAAACAATAAATATTGTATTAGTTACGTGTGCGTAACAAGGTTGTATATTCTGGCTCGAGTGCTGGAGAGCCTTCCTTGGACGGTCGTTATTGTTATAATTTCGACGTTAGTTGGATTTTTAAAAATGCCATTAAAAATCTCAAGTGTGTATTTTATAGAAAAATTTAACACCATATTTCTAGTAACAATATTATAAAAGCAAATAAGTCGTGAAATGTGAAGCGATATTTCAGTTTATCGGATCAATACGAGTTTTATAAATACTAAAATTTAATAGATATATAATTTTTGATTTCTAAATTTTTTACAGTGACACCTAATACCAAAGCTTCGAAGCTCCATTTTTACTGCGTCACGGTTGAATCTCTGAAATTTTGAAAGGTACAAGGAATATTTTTGTCTAGCAGTGGATTGTTTGATAATTCATCGCTAAGCACCTCTACGAAGTGCTTACTGATGAGCTTAATATGACTAGAATATAAGCCGGAATGGGAGAAACGTTTCCCACAGTGGTTTATCATCGCTATGCGATCTTGCAAAGACTGCAACAAACATTGCTAGGAATTACTGTGAATGGAAATAAGATGTTACTTCTATGTAACCAAAAGGAAAATGTTAAAACCAATAACTTTTAGTATATTGGATTTGAATTACTTCACACATTTTATTGGCTTGACTTTCTCAACCAAACCGGAAACTCATTTAAAAGTGAAATATTTTAATTTGACAATAAATCCAATGTTGACAATTTTTTTAAAACTTGCGTTTGCGGAGTCGTAGATTATGAAAATTGGCGAAACGTTTATTGGTCGATTGTACTTTTTCATATGTCCTATCAAACAACTTCTACCATTGAAATGTTACACCTATCGAAAGACTTATTGAAACTTTGTTTCAATTTCGAAACTTTGCTTCAATGTTATTGTACCAAATTTTCCCCGTGACTACATACAAATACAAAAGTTGGAAACATTTTTCAATTCGGATCTTTTTGCTCTGTTTTGTAAAATCCACGATAAGGCAATTCTGTTTCGTGCAAAAGAGTCAGCATAAACTATTCAATGGGCTCTAGAAGTGTGACGTTCGAAAAGCTATACTGCAGGTACGTGGAATGTATGGAAAAGCTATTAAATTTAGCTGATGTGACAAGAAAGCCTAAGCTGTGTTTCTATAGGAGACGAAGTTCAATAAATATTATTTTATAGTCAGGGGCTATTTTGAACTGAATAAAAACCGATAGTGTTGGTATATGTTTATAGACTAAGCAAACTGAAAAAATATATATTTAAATTACATCGGGTTAAAACTATGATTCTCGTATCGAGTATGTGTAATATTAATGCGGCAATCAACGCTATATTACTTATTACTACGTAGAAATTAAATGTATTTTTTAGAAAACCATAGATTCTTGTGCACCTTTTTTATACAATGAAACGTGTTTAATATATTTGCATTAATTTAGCAAAATTTGTTCTTCAGTATCCTCCACCATTAATGCATAATATGAAGAACACGCATCTGTTATAAAGCGTTCTTTTTATACTATCATGTCACTATCTCAGTTATATTTTTCTCTTTTAGTAGATATTGCGACTCTATGGTTTTTTTGACTCTTGATGATGAAATTGTGTCAACTTCAATAACTCAGAAATATTATTTTTTCTTCAAACGTCAGTAAATCCGTCATTACTCGACTGTGTAGGCGGCTGTGAAGTTTCGTTTTTCCTCCGCCGGAGCTTTACTTTTCACTTTGCCGCCGGCGCGGCGGAGGTAAAAGTGTTGTCATAGCAACATAGATACAATACAAACAGACAAAAAATAAGCGTCAACAACTCAAGATTTATTAAACTACAATTCGTATTTATCACTCAATTTATGACTGCATTTCTAAAAATCACTAATTTAGGAACAAATTGGTTATTATTTAATCGAACTTACTCAATAACTGCTTATCAATACGGAATTAAAACGCAATTTGAGACGCAATCTTAAAAAAATAATTATTGTTGACAGTGCCCACTGACAGCTTTATGTTTCATTACTATAGCAACAACCTGTGCCTATTCACCGACACCGGTCTAAGCCGCCTTGCGAACCCACTTATCTTTAATAATAATTAGATATTATTACTATTAAAAAGAGATGTTTTTGCATTAATTTGTCGACATTTGAAGAAAAAACAGCATATTTTATTTGGAGTAAAAGTTACGTTTCATGGCTTGCTCTCTATTACCAGCCTCACTCCGTTCGGCTGTTAAACACGAGCGCGCCATTAAAAGTATCACTTTTCCTCCATATAAAATAATATACTATTTATTTAATAATTTGATCTAAAAAATTTAATATTTCAAGATTTTTTTTTATGGCAGTGACACACACACTGAAGGTAGATCCAATGTCGCTCGACGAGCGGTGTTTGTGTCAAGATGTTGATTGACACGGTTCTTGAATAGCTGTAGGTTGTAATTTAGGGGAAAAAGATGTCCTGGGAGTGAGTTCCAGAGTGATGTAATGCGTCAGACAATGAAGTCCCTCTAAAGAGATCTTCTTGGTGATTCCAGTTGTACAAGGAACGGGTGCGCTCTTGTCTTGACTGTCTGAAGAGGGGGGGGGGGGGGGGGGCATATACTGAGAACATCTGCCGTGAAATAGGGAGATATCTGCCATGTCTGTGGTGTGCCAGACTATCCAGATCGTGGTTCAACTCCGAGTCACCAACGGGACGAATAGCTCTCTTCTGAAGGGAATCCAGCAGCTTTAGGATGTGTTTAGGTGTGGCACCCCAGATGTGTGAGCAATATTCTAAGGATGGTTTTATTTGCGATTTGTAGAGCAAGAGCTGCGGGGTTTATAGTTTTTTTTTTGCGAAATTGCGGACCAACCAAGCTTCTGCGAGGCTGATTTTGCGTTGTTCGCAACGTGGTCATGCCAGGACATATTGTTGTTAACCGAGACACCCAGTAGTACAATTGACGAGGATAAACGAATGATCGATTCCGCCATAAGGTTGCCAGAGTCCGCCGTATTGATTTTCTTGGTAAACGTGGCTACTTGGGCTGCATTGAACTTGACCAAATTTCTGCCGCTCCAAGTTCGAACTTTCTCCAGATCTTGATTAATTGTTGTAATCTGCTCTTGTCTACGGTGATAAGTCTCAGTCGCTAGTAAAGGGTTTTCTGATCTATATTGGGAGATAAGGATACTTCATCCGCAAAACTGTAATCAGGATTATTGGTTTCGGTAAGCAGATCATTATTATAGATGAAAAACAGAGTAGGCGAAAGAATTGCGCCCTGAGGCAGGCCCGCATTAATGGTGAATGTGTCTGAGATGTCTCCATTAACTGAAACGTGCAGAGATAGGTTCTTAAGGAAGCTGGCAAACCAGCTGCAGAGAGACGCTGGCAGTTCAAAGGACGACAGATTGTTGAGCAATCCGTCATGCCATACTCTGACCAATGCGTCCGAAATATCTACCGTAATCGCTCGAGATTCGCCGTAGTTCTCAATTACCCTACTCCATATATGGGTGATATAGGTCATTATATCTCCTGTCAATCTCTCTTTGCGAAAACCGTATTGGTTATCGCAAATTATTCTGTTGGTATCGACGTTTTTATGTAGTTACTGATTGACTACACATTCCATGACTTTGGAGATTAGAAAGCAAGGCAACTGAGCGGTAGTTTGAGGGCGTGTTTTTTCTGCCTTTTTGGAACAGGTTGCGCTCGAGCGATATTTCGAGAAGACGGATAAATCCCTTTTCGTTCGTTGGCGTAGTTCTTTAACACGATGGCTGGTATCTGTCCGGTCCTGTTCCCTTTTGCGTATCTATTTATTTGAGGATTTTACGAATATCACGGTGTTTAAACTTAACTTCTGTTATGGTAGTGTTGATGTTGGATATGGTGCGGGAGAGCCTTGCTTTGGGGGACGTTTAAGGTAGAGTGCGATGAAAATATTTCGGCAAGCATGTTTGCTTGTGGATTAGCTGTAGTCGGCGTTCATCTGTCAAAGATAGGAGATACGTTTTGTAAGGCTATTACTTACTCCAGTTTGCATAATTGTAATGCCAGATTTTGCGAGGTAAGGGCGGATCCTTCTGTAGGAGTGGCAGTTCACAAACTGCTAATCTGTTAATAAGCTTGTGGTCGGAAGTGTCTAATGTCGGACAATATGGCGAAGATAATGAACATATACGCATTAACACCATTCGGATAATAGTCTGCTATATCCATCTAAAAGATACAAAATTATTGATTACTGTACAGCGCCATACACTGGTGTTCATTTAATAATCGATACAGTTCATTATGCCATTCGCAGTCGAATTATTCGAGTGGGCAGATGCATTTCAGAGAGATACTGCACACCCTAATATATTCCCGCCTTGAATAATAATATATTATGATATAAGTGTATAAGAGGGCCTTTAAAGCACGCCCGACATATTTCAAAACACGACGCGCAGCGGAGTGTTTTGTAAGTCGCAAGGGCTTTAAATGGCTCTCATACACGTATATCATACGCTATTTTTTATTACGAATGCATCATAATCTCAAAAATGTTTTAAATATTTAACTTAAGGGATATATTGACGAATATATTAACCTGTCACATTTGACATGATCAAATGTTTCTATAGCAACCTTTAAAAAAGTAGGCGCATCATAAATATCATTTTAAGCACGCTGCAGCGTGCGATAACCGTTGATTATGATGCATGCGTAATAAAATAGTATATTATTTTATATGGAGGAAAAGTGATACTTTTCATGGCGCGCTCGTGTTTAATAGAGAGCAAGCCATGAAAAGTAACTTTTCCTCCAAATAAAATATGCTGTTTTTTCTCCAAATGTCGACAAATTAATGCAAAAACATCATAATTATTATTAAAGATAAGTGGGTTCGCAAGACGGCTTAGACCGGTGTCGGTGAATAGGCACAGGTTGTTGCTATAGTAATGTAACATAAAGCTGTCAGTGAACACTATCAACAATAATTATTTTTTTTAAATTGCGTCCCCGATTGCGTTTTAATTCCGTATTGATAAGCAGTTATTCAATAAGTTCGATTAAATAATACCCAATTTGTTCCTAAATTAGTGATTTTTAGAAATGCAGTGCACAAATTGAGTGATAAATACAAATTTTTGTTTAATAAATCTAGAGTTGTTGGCGCTTATTTTGTTGTTTGTTTGTATCTATGTTGCTATGACAACACTTTTACCTCCGCCGGCGGAAAAGTGAAAAGTAAAGCTCCGGCGGAGGAAAAAAGAAACTTCACGGCCGCCTACACAGTCGAGTAATGACAGATTTACTGACGTTTGAAGAAAAAAGAAGTTTACATGAGATATATAAAACAGATATATAAAAGATAATACTAATACACATGATACACTAAAGAATTGCTATACACTTTGAACCCTTCCATTATACAAGTCATGTAGAATCGATGAGGGCATGTTTTGGATACACCAGTTTATATTGGTTGCTGAACATAAATCTTGACCCTTATTTTCATTAAGTATAAATATAACACATAGATTTTTGCCTAATCCATTTAGTTACATTTATATGCTAGTTAATACCAAATTATAGTTTAAAATTATTATGAAACTCGTTCATTTTAAGGAATTCCTTTCCCATAAGACAACGATTACTAAGAATTTTAGAATTTTTCTCAGGAACGATTTTGTATGCACTCGCTCTAATTCATGTATAACGAATTTTTTGGGAAAATTATGGAAAACATACGAGAACACTCTTCGGTAAAGCTGATCACAAAGTGTGGAGGATATTATGGAGTCGAAAAATTAATATCAAAATCCGAATTTGAGAGCAGGCCAATAATAAATCAATATGTAATAATTCTCGAGCCTGAAAGATCCGAAATATTTATACCTAAATAAGCTTATGTGCGGAAATGAGTATGATATATTAAAAGGCGTAAAACGCGTTTCGATGCATGAATCTGCAAAAGGCAAATACTCTGTATATGCGTTAGAAGTGAATTTAGTCACAATGTCAATATACTCCAACAAATCCATATTATCATTAAGCTGAGGCTCAAATTTTTCAACATTATAGTCACCTTCCCCTTGGAGCTAATTACACTGTTTAATCGGCACATCTAATTGCCACTAGTTACCAACACAAGCTTATTAAATAGTTGGTGTGTATGTAGGACGAATTATGAATTCCCACGACTATAAATAAAACTTGAAATGAATGTCACAAAGGCCCAATAAAAAGCGGAAACATACCTTTCTATTGCTCCATTTAAACGGCGGCATTTTAATACTTTTAGATTAGGCAATTGTATTCACTTTCGAAAGATTATGCAAGGGTATTGTTCTAAGCAAACGAACGAAATAATATTTTGGCTCAAGAATAGTATTAAATCTAATCCTACTCCGCTTAAACAATAATGTACTGTAGACCAGTATAATTATAATCAACAAATTTGATAAAACTTTCGGTTTCAGTATGTCAGGTAATAAATATTACGTGACTTTATGTTCAATAATTTTATCTCTAACTAAACCATCTTGAAAAAATATAGATATTACTCACAACTATTAGATGCATAATTTTTGTGTATTAATTTTTGCAATTATGGATTCATTTAAATTAATTAATAAGTATCGGGAAATTCTTTGATGCTGATGTCGAACCGACGCGACGCCGCCGGTTCAAAATAATAGACAGATTGGAATTACGATTGCAATATGGGAAGCAACATCTGACCGTAATATTACCTGCCTTTTGAAGCGCATTTCTCAAATAAATTCGTCCCAAACCTATAAATCGGAAATAATGTATTTCAGTTGAAAATATAATGATATAATGTTGAAGCGATGTAAAGTGTGCTTAATTCAGCGAACCGGTTTTTAAATATATAT
>JAEQML010069900.1:0-17165 GCA_016904865.1 Pissodes strobi | reverse complement strand
AGCGCTCTGTTACGCTCTTTATAGAAGTCCCTTTGGATTAAATTTTGCATGATATACAAAGATTGTTTCATTACTATGTTTCGTACATGCACACAGCCTTTACTCTTCATTTATTCTTCTGTAGTTCAAAGAAACTATAATAAAGCTACAATTAACAAATGAGACCAGGTTATGTGGTTAACTATTAGATTATTTAAACCATTTTTTTATTTTGTTATGGTTCTTCAGAGATCCTAAGATAGAAATAATGTTTCTACTTCCTAAAATGTTTCAGTTTTTCTTATTTTAATGGCCTTTATCGAAAAAGAAAACATCCTATACCCTCGTATATACGTAAACTATTTCCGACCATTCTGCTGATTTTAGCCCGAATAATAGTTTGCTTGCATTTCCGGTAATTGTATAGCCTTCTATTTGGGTGTGCATTTACCAGAACAATGCTCAATCTATTTTCTTTGTTACTATCAACATGCATTTATTTTGTATAAATAGATTTCTATAATAAAAGATGATAAAGTTTCCTCTCTAGGAACCAATAAAATTATTCTCGACTTGCACATTATCTTTTATGTCCTACCATTAGATTTACTACGCCTTAGCGGTTCTTGAAAAACCTGATTCGTTTAGTAATCTCTCCACACGTCTTACACTCACAATGTGAAACTTTAGTTAATTTGGTCGTTTGTTTGAAGACATATACATGGCATATGTACTACAAATAAGAAACAAGACGCCTCATGGAAATTATTTGGCACGAAGAAGCGAATAAGGATAATTGTGAATAAATATGAAGTTACAAAGCATACATTTCTAGAAAACTTTACATGGTGATTTAAATAGAAAAATAGTTTACGTCTTTATTTAACTCTCATTCATGGAACATTTGATCCACTACCATAGAAAGGAAAATGCCACCCAGTGCTGACGGGCATGTCGAGTTGATAAATGCGTCTAAAGCTAAATTGTGAAAATATTGGTCTAAGCAGCTGACTACCGACGAGTTCGTGAATCTCACGCTAGCTTTTACAATGATTTGAAATATTTTTAGGCATTTGTTGATTCTACATCATAATTAATGTCTGCATATGTTTTTATTGTTTAAGTAGATATTCTCTTCGGACTAGATACTTCCTACAGAAAGGCCTGACAGCTTACGCGTGACGTCATCAAATCTAGGCGAAAGTTACTTACAGAAGTATATTTAAATGTGCAATTTCTTTTAAAATGCCATAGTTAAGTGGACATTTTAGATGCAAAAATCTTGAAAAAATATCATAGAAACTCGTTTTTTTTGTAATTTGTACAGCCATTATCGCCAAATTCTCAAACTAATCGTTTGATACACAATACATCGAAGACGGCGAGTTGGGACTCGGAATTCCAGTCATTCAGCGTGGCGATCAACGTTAAATATGGAAGTACGCGCGATAAAATAATCAATACTTTCACTGAGCTCCAATTCAATGGTGTTCTTATGGAAAAATCATTTGACTAGATGTTATAACGTCACTACAATTTTAATATTAGCCAGTAGGCCTTTCTGTAGGAGCTAAGGGTTGTGCACTTAATATCTAACTTCTACACCTCTGCTGATTCTGCAGAAGTATATTAGGTATTCCATCCACTAGAGTTTAATAATTATAACTATTGGAAGCTTCTAGACCCAGCAATAATATACAGCGTATTGCATTTTTTTATTATGAGTATAATATAAATAAGTTGCCGAATTATGCCAGTTTATGTATATAAATTAATTAATCTTATACGAAGATAAAGTTCGTTATGTAAATAGAAATAGGTTATTGAAATATCTGACGACATCAAGGACAGAATAATATTAATTAAGAATAATCCGTAGATTGGTGGAAATATTTTTTGCAATATCAGAATATAAACATTGGACAGGACAATAGTGTTTTTATTTTTGGTACATGAAATAGAGTAGATGGTGGCTATGTGATATTTTGAGAGCATGATGTTTATACGTATCCAGCAAAACGCACATATTATGTAACGCGAGACCAATATAGATAGTTTATTCCATTTGCTTAATCATATGCAAATATTTTAAAAACCTGTGTTTTACAATAATGTTTAGTCAAAGAATTAGAGTTTTGAAAAAGTACAGAATATAATATGAAATAGACAAAATAACAATTAAGTATTTCCTACTTTTTTTTTCGTTGTTTTTTTGCCGCAACGCGTAACCTTTAGCTTTTTCAAAGTGCCTACCTACCTATTTACCTATATTTAGTTTCGTAATCATTCTAGTTATATCACCCATGTTGTAAAATATGTGGCTTAATGATAAGATAACAGGTGCCAGTATGCCCAAAATTGGCTTTCCCAGAAACCATTCATTTTATTATTAGCAATTTTTTAAATGGTTAATCTAACTTAAATATTCACTTTGCGAACTAGTCTTTATCAAATATTAACTTTGCGATAATAGGTTTTAGTTATGATTGCTACAACCGTTGTATATTTGAAATAGAAAGGGAAAATTGTGCAAATAAATGTATGCTACATATCTATAATATTCTTCACAAAACTGTTTTGTTGGCCTGGATTTTGCATCAGCGCTCTTTCCTCAATATCCCAAGAGTCATTAAATATGTATTTTACTACCGCTGTCGAAAGTTTCTATTATAGTAGGTTTTTAACAGAATACAAGGCTTGTATGTATGTTCTTTTTAATATTGTTTTACCTTGCGCTTTATAACTTCATGTGTCATGTAAGGGTGTTTTCTGTTATTAAGAAAGTTTCTGTAAATACAATTTATAACTAAATTTGTTAAAATTTGCTAATCCAACTATTTAATGTTTGAAATATTATGAGATAGGTCTGTTTCAAGACTCGTTCTAGTAAATAATAGTTAATTACATATCAGTCTTCTTCTCCTTGATGTACCGTCTCCATTTCGGAGGTTGGCTATCATCATTGCTATTTTGATTTTGAAAGCTGCAGCCTTAAATAGATCAGATGACGTGACATTAAACCATTTTCGCAGGTTTCTAAGCCAGGGCTATTTTTCTCCTTCCAATAGATCTTTTTCCCATAAGTTTTCCTCGGATTATGAGTTGCAGAATCTCTTACTTACTTCCTGTAGAACCTCTACGCCTTTCTCCATTCTTCTCAGAACCTCCATGCTGGTCACATGTTCTGTCCATGATATTCTCAACATCCTACGGTAGGCCCGCATCTCGAAAGCTTCTATTTTCCGCTGGCAATAGACGTTGAGGGTCGAAGCTTCTACACCATATAAAAGGACTGGGACTACATAATATGTGAGCATCGAGTGTTCAGGTCCAAGCTCAGGTCGCGACTACAATGCAGCTTCTTGATCTTCACAAAGGATGCATGGGCTTTCTCACTGCAAATCTTTATTTCTGAACAATAATCCATGGAGCAGTCAACACTTGTACCTAGGTAGTCATACCTCTCGACTATTTCCAGCCTTTCGACTTCCACATACAGATGTTCATTTGAGCACTTCAGTTTTGGTAACAATCATATATTTAGTCTTCTTAACATTGAGCGTCAGACCATATTCTCGACTAGCTGTGATTATTCAACATATTCTGAAGGTCTTGCATGTTTTCGGCGAGAAGTACATCGTCCGCATAACGCAAATTGTTCAGTAGAATGCCGTTAACTCGCATTCCACCGGCAAAATTTTCGAGGGCTTTGGTAAAGATTTCCTCTGAGTAGCTGTTGAAGAGGAGTGATGAAAGAACACTCCCTTGTCTGACTCCTCGCTTGATTTCCCCTGCTTCTGTCAGTTCAGATTGGACGCGAACAGACTTACTTTGGTTTAGGTACAGTTTTACTATCCTTTGTATATCTTTTGTGTCGAGGTTTTTTCGTTCCAGTGCTTCTATTAGTCGCTTGTGTATCACTTTATCAAATGCCTTATTATAATCAATAAAACAGGCGTATACCTTTTGGTTGACATCAAGACACCGCTCTATCAAGACTTTGTAGGCAAAGCTTCCGTTGTGCCAAATCCATTTCTAAAGCCAAACCGAGTATCTGCTGTATCTTCCTCCAGCTTCTGGATGATTTCGAGAAAGATATTTAGTGTGCGACTCATTAGGCTAATCGTACGGTGTTCTTTGATTTTATTGTTGCCTGTACTTCTTCTTTTAAAATAGATGGGCCAGTTTCATTGTAAGTGTTGGTAGTGATTTCTTCTATTTGATCATTGAAAAGGATTTTGATGTATTCTTCCCATAAAATCAGTTGATCTGATGATCCAACATGGTGTTTTTTCTTCATTTGGAAGGATGTATGATTTTTTCTTCCGACCAATTCCAGCAAACTTTTGTTGATGCACGCTATGGGATTCGTGCAGTCTCTGCAGATTTTCTATCTTGCTACATTTTTTGGCCACTCCTCCTTAGCTTTACGACATTTATATTTAATGTCCTTCTGTACTTCTTTACATTCAGGTTTCTTCTATCTTCCATACGTACTAATATTTCATCACTCATCCAATCCCTTCCTTGTGCTTTTCTCAAGTTTGAGATACTTCTTACAAGGTTCTATAACAGCTGATTTTAAATTTTGCCAAATGTCTCCAGATTGACTCTGAGTTGCCGAACGGGTATTTATTAATCTATTTAAGTTTTCATTTATTTCCTGGTACACCTTCACTCTCACGTTATTACTTCTTAGTGGGCTGGTATCAATAGGCCTCCGGTTTGACAGAACTTTCAGCTTCTTGAGCTTCATCATAATTGTCGTCACAGGAAGATTATGATCTGAGCCCACATCTGCTCCTGGATATGTTTTGGCACTTTTCACTGCATTCCTGTATCTCTGATTGACAAGAACCGATTTGATTCCGGACTATACGTCCTTCATTGTCTTGTAGCAATTTCCATGTGTACAGGCGGCGTTTTGGTAATTTCAAAAAGGACCATGGAGTTTTCTTGGCAGAAATGTAGGAGGCGATCTTCTCGTTCATTACATTCACGTAGTACGTACAGCCCAATCTATTTGTCACATGAACCTTGTCCAATCTTTGCATTCCTGTCACTCAGGTGTAAAGTGACATCGTCGTTCGTAGTCAATTTCATGATATCATCAGTGTCCTTGTGTTTTTACAATGACACTTCTTCATCGTTTTTATCCGTTGTTGGAGCGTACACTTGGATTAGGTTGAGTGTTCCACATGCGCTCATCGCGCGGAAGAGAAAGACCTCGTCAATTGCCAAAAGATATTTTAGACATCCGTCAAGAGAACGTTCGAAAATTAAACACGACCACAGAGCACTTCGGAACTTTATTCGTCAATACCGGTTCGGTGCGTTCCAATATTCCAGAGAATATCAACCACATAAATCTACCAGTAAAAGGGAATAAATTATATTTCTGGGTTTGGCAGCATTCACAACGCTACACGCTCTGGATGTCCAGGAAGCAATTTTTGCGAAATGTTATATTTATTAATTTTATATCCGTTTGCATTTAAAATTCTTGGTGCTTTTGTAATACTTGTGGTTGGTTTATTGATATTATACTCAATTTCCCTAGATAAAAACGAAAGATTATTATTAACCCCAAAGATAAGTTGAAGAAGTAGTCCATAATCTCGCAGTGGAGTTAAAATGAAGAAGTGAAATAAAGTCTTCCTCCACTTAATTTATTGCGCAATTTAGCTCAGGTAGCTCGACATGTTTCGAACATATAAATGTTCATCATCAGGAGAGCTAAAAGAATCTACCTTTATTCAAGAGTTCAAGTTCGAAATAATACAATATTGTTACGTTTTTCCCGTGGGTTCTTAACAGAATTACAACTTTGCTATTTTCAACTAATACCCTCTTTATTCACTACCACTGTATACAATTTAACACTCTATACTACTCTTATAACTTTACCACTAATATCTATTCAACACTCAATGATTAACTGAACTGAACTGACTAACATTCGCCTTAGGTCTGCTTATATATAATCTCAAATCTATCACGAATATTCGGGAAGTATTCCGAGGCCACTCTATATGATCTCGACGAGGCCATCGAGATAATTCCAGTCCAGCGATCCTGAAACTTCGCGACCGGCCGGGCGATGAGTCATACAGACAAAGAAGCGAGGGGCACGGCGCGGCGGCGGCGGCTAGTTCTATAGGGTAGCACAAAAACGTTCGGATGGTTGTTAGTCGTGACAATATAAAAGTAAAATTCAAACTAACGGCCTGAACAAATGAAAACCTACTCACCAGAGCTCGGGTCCGAAGACCACGGTAAGAAGGGGAAATATTCAACCCTTAGAAGAAAAGTATCATCTTATCATCTAGAATTAAGTGTAGGAGGAAGAAAAGAAGAAAATTCGCTAAAAAAGAGAGATTAGTTAGATTGATTGTTGAATAAAGGTACATTCTTTTAGCTCTCCTGATGATGAACATTTATATGTTCGAAACATGTCGAGCTACCTGAGCTAAATTGCGCAATAAATTAAGTGGAGGAAGACTACAAGACCTTTATTTCACTTCCCCAAAGATAAGGTTACTAATAACCTTCTGCGGCCATACCTTAGGACAAAGTGTATTGGAATTGTGTTTATTATCGAAAAGTGTACTTTAAATTTTAATCTTTATTTATAATTTATTTTGCGGAAATGTGTTTCATCCGCAATTTTTTTGCATTAATGTATCCCATTTGATGCAATCTTTCCATTGAAGACAAGTTTCAAAATCGAAAGTGCTTAAAGGACACCAGAACCCACAGAGTCCCATCATCGAATATTTCGACCATAAAGGTGATGCTCAGAAATGATTAGCTAGATCGTGAAAACCACGAATTCCTACTTCTATTCTTAAGAACGAGGTATTTTTTTCTTACATCATTCTTCAAACGCCTCCAACTCTTTTCCATAGCGTTTTCCTGATTTATGAGGAACTCATTCATTAATTGCTGCATAGCAGCCTCTAATATATATTTTGGAGTATCTGATTTTTCATTTTCTAACACAAACCTATTTGCGAACACCGAATTCACAGAAATGTCACGCTGGATAACCAACACTGGCCATTATGGCAACAACGTGCTGAAAAGTACACTTTTCAGCACGATCGTAGGAAAGAAATATAACTGACGCATACTTATATCATTTACTGATTTATGTTAACCTAACCATGTTATGTTAACCTAAACAGGTAATGGATATAGTCGAAGAATTCTACCGAGAGCTGTACAAACGTAGACCAAGGGCAGAAGCAAGAGAAGAACAGACGCCAGAATGTACAACTGCAAAGAAAGGGATTGTCAACCAGGGATCAGAACTCCTACCCGAGATTAATAAACAATAAATCAAAGCAGCACTCCAGAGAGCAAAGAACAATAAAGCTCCTGGAGAGGACAATATAGTGATCGATGCGATTAAAGTGGGAGGAGATAGCCTGCTCAATAGAATTAGGGAGCTGTTGTGTTGTGTTGAATATGTGCCTGTACGACGGAGAAATTCCCAGCAAATGGAACAACGCTATCACCGTTCTGCTACATAAAAAAGGAGACATGGCAGATTTAGAAAATTATAGACCCATGTCTGTTGAGCCACCTTCTCAAACTATTTACAAGGATAATAACTGTGAGATTGGAAAACAGACTCGATTTCTATCAACCTTTTGAACAAGCCGGCTTCCGCAAGGGATTTGGGACGAATGACCATCTACATTGCCTCAAGATCCTAATAGAGAGATCAGTTGAATATAACAGACCACTAGTCCTAATATTCGTAGACTTCCACAAAGCTTTTGACTCGATAAGCTTGCAAGCAGTATGAGAATCACTAGACGAGTGCCGAGTGGACTACAGATATACAAGGTTAATATATAACATCTACAAAAACGCAGCGATGAAGGTACAGCTGGATACAACACGCAACAGTATACCAGTTGAAAGAGGAGTCAGACAAGGGGATACCTTATCACCCAAATTATTTATTACTGTCTTAGAATACGCAATGAAACGACTCAACTGGGATGATAAGGGTGTAAGAATTGATGGTACAAACTTAACAAACCTGAGATATGCTGATGACATTGTCCTGATCTCCGACAATCTAAAGGACATAAGAATAATGGTAGGAGAACTCCAAGAAGCCTGTTCGGCTGTCGGATTACAGATTAATTTATCAAAGACGAAGTATATGACAAATTTAGTGCCAAGCGGAAACATAAAAACTGAGAGAGAGGAGATATCGAACTAGTGGACAAATATGTCTACCTCGGACATGAAATTAGGATGTCAAGAGGTAACCAAACAGCGGAACTGAACAGAAGAATCAACATGGCATGGGCAGCTTACGGAAGACTAAGAGATACGTTTAACAGTGATATACTAATCTGCCTGAAAAGGAAAGTGTATGACCAGTGTGTTCTGCCGGTACTAAAGTACGGCGCAGAGACTCTAACTCTAACAGCGACATCTACGAGAAAATTAAAGATACATCAAAGAAAAATGGAAAGAGCAATGCTTGGGATATCACTGAGGGATCACGTGACGAACGACGAGATAAGGCGAAGAACAGGAGTGACCGACGTGATCGAGCATGTGGCAAAGCAGAAATGGAAATGGGCAGGGCATGTAGCTAGAATGCGGGACGGCCGATGGACTAAGAAAATACTTGAATGGAGACCGCGCGCTGACAAGCGCAGCAGAGGACGGCCGCCAACCCGATGGACAGACGATCTCAGAAGAGCTGCAGGGAATTGGATCGGACAGGCACAAAACAGGAACAGAGGGAAGACACTGGGGGAGGCCTTCGTCCAGCAGTGGATGACAATAAGCTGATTGATGATGATGAACCAGGTACAGACAGTTGGCCAAGTTTCGTAACTGTTCTTAAACACGATAATTGGATTTTCCGATCGGTTAGTTATGTTGGCTGTTTTATAGACGGTAATCAAGGATCTTAGAATCATTCAGAGAACTTAATATACGTCTAGGTACTCCAAAGTGCAAGACTTCACGCATGCTTATTAGTTACATGTTTGTCAATTAAATAGATTTGACATTTGACACCCTGCCTGACCCATCAGCTTTTTTGGTTAGTGACACCTCGCGGCGTTTCCCTAACAAGAACATAGTTAATACCACACAGTTTGGTGTACCTAGACGCGAGTACCTTTATGCTTTGAATACAGTAGGATATAAGACTGAATGATGAAATAACAATATTATCCATTATGTATAGATATGAACTTGATGCAAAATACGATGACAAGCCTATCGTGAGCTTTGGATACAAAAGGCACGTTACAAAGGTGAATGGACTTGCTGGTTAGCAACACGTTCTAATAACATTAATGCCACTTTAAACAAAAATAAAAAGTATCAAACTGTCAACTACGATTATCAGAATAATATAATACCTGCATGTCTGTAAGACAAATTACCTATTTCTCCACGTCTCGTCTGTTATATTGAAGAGCCGCTTCGGTCCTGGCCCCAGGATGTGAATTGCATAACTACTAATTTAGTGACCCTAAAGAAACTGAAAAACTCGATAATGCTTGATGATCCGAGAAACAAAAACGAGAAATCTAAAACTGTAAATGATTAGTAAGTGCAATTAAAGCGTTAAGAAAAGCAAAACAGTAAAAAGCTCGTGCACTTTGTCAAGTTTTGAATTAAACAAAGTGCACGAGCTTTTTACTGTTTTGTTTTTATTAACGTTTTAATTGCATTTGCTAATCATTTTCATTCTTAGATTTCTCGTTTTGACAATAAAATAGAGAGATGTAGAAATAAGTAGCAGTAATTTGTCTTGCTAACATGAATCCTCCACACCAAAAAAATAGTATATTATTTTATATATGGAGGAAAAGTGATACTTTTCATGGCGCGCTCGTGTTTAACAGCCGAACGGAGTGAGGCTGGTAATAGAGAGCAAGCCATGAAAAGTAACTTTTCCTCCAAATAAAATATGCTGTTTTTTCTTCAAATGTCGACAAATTAATGCAAAAACATCTCTTTTTAATAGTAATAATAACTAATTATTATTAAAGATAAATGGGTTCGCAAGGCGGCTTAGACCACGGTCGTAGGTGGCCTTGCTTAGACCGGTGTCGGTGAATATAATGTAACATAAAGCTGTCAGTGGACAATGTCAACAATAATTATTTTTTAAGAATGCGCCTCCGATTGCGTTTTAATTCCGTATTGATAAGCAGTTATTGAGTAAGTTCGATTAAATAACAACCAATTTGTTCCTAAATTAGTGATTTTTATAAATGCAGTCACAAATTGAGTGATAAATACAAATTGTAGTTTAGTAAATCTTGAGTTGTTGACGCTTATTTTGTTGTCTGTTTGTATTGTATCTATGTTGCTATGACAACACTTTTACCTCCGCCGGCGGAAAAGTGAAAAGTAAAGCTCCGGCGGAGGAAAAACGAAACTTCACGGCCGCCTACACAGTCGAGTAATGACGAATTTACTGACGTTTGAAGAAAAAACATATTTACAATACCTTCATATTTTACTAATCGTAATTTCGGGATAACTTTTACCAATGCTTAGTGTTGCAGATTATTCCCAATTACGAATTTCAAGTATCTTTTTTTAATAATGTATACCGGAAATTACAAAAAAATTGATTCGAAAAGGTGGGTTATCTCCTATGAAATATTAGTTTAAGTGACTTGGTATTCAGGAAACTTTCCAAGGTGCAAAGCATTCGCGTAAAAAGCTAGAAAACACCACATACCAGATTATCTGTAAATCATTTCAGTATAAAAAGACACACAGGAGAAATTTTGAAATAAAACAGTGATTTCTCTTAAATATATGAAATTATTCTAAAATTGGAAGTATAAAAATGAAAAAGGCATACGTAGTTCATTTTATTTATTTCAAAAATAATAAAAAATTAATTATACTAAATGTCTCCTATATAAATTAATTTTTTTTTGGTTGCATTTGAATGTGTTTTTTTGCTCTAGGTAAGGAAACACAAAGCTTGATGGAAGTAAGCGTAGAATTGGAACAGTTTCGTAAGTAGATACCTATTGATTATTAATAGTTAAATTTTAAGATCTGATGCTAAGTTAGATCTGTAATAATTGTGCATATTTTCCTACTGTAGCTACTATAACTTAAGCAACAATTTACTATATATTGGGGTCAATAACTACTAGAAGCCAAAGTTCTATATTAACAGCCCTACTAGCATATTATCCATAAGCAGATGCGTGCAGACCAAGGTGCAGACTAATAGATTAATAAAATAATACCGTTGTCCTAGGCGCAGATACGCACTCCTGAAGTGAAAACGTAAACTATTTTACTTTAATATTTGGCAGACAACTAATATTAGAACATTATTGAGAAAGTCCAGTCGCCCACTTGCAAAGCGTGCACAGCTTTATATATTTTGATAGTTATATCCTCACCGAGAGCTATACGGCGCCCATGACAGACATGGAGACATAGCAGATCTGCTGTTGGAGCAAATGTGGATACTCTTCCCTCTGTTACGAGACTGTCATACCCGCATTTAAGGATCGCAAACAATTCAGCCTGAATCACCGCTGCATAAGTCCCAAGAGCGAAAACAAGGTTCGACCCTGTGTTTTCTCCATACACACCCGCTCCAGTGTCCGAGGTCGAGGTCCCGCCTCTTCAGAGCTTACAAAACGCTGACTCTCCCAACAATAGTCCAACGTGCCTCATTTCTAAAATAATCAGCCATACTGTGGAACACACCTACTAGGGTCAAGTCCCATTGGACGTATTGCGGAACCATGTCGTGCCAGATGATCAGCCTTCTCCATTCGAGTTTGCCGGAATTTAAATGCCGATAGAACCATATCAGACGCAACGGCCGACAGAGCAGATCTGCTGTTCGAGCAAATGTGGACACAATTGCTCGTTTACTGGCACATGCGAGTTTCCCGGAATCCAAATGCCGATTGAAACATATCAGACTCAAGGGTCTGCTGTTCGAGCAAATGTAGATATTCTTCCCCCTGAAAACTTAACAAACTCTCATATCCGCATTTGAGTATCGCAAACAATTCGGTCTGGATTACGGTTGCATAAGTCCCAAGGGCGAAATCAAGCTTCGACCCTACGTTTTCTCCAGATTTAGAACACGTTATATTGGGTTGCCCTAGGCTCAGCGTTTTTGGGGATACATACCCGCTCCAGTACCACTATCCATTTTGAAGCCTTTACCAGAAGATCTAATTAACCGGACGTTGGCTGCGATCAGCCCCAACTAGATAGCCCTATTAGGAATGTGTAATCTGAGGGGTCTACTTGATTTGTTGGTAGGAAGGATGTTGTCCGTTCTCATTAAGAATTCCGGGCAATCATCCGCCGCTCTTCTCCAGATTTTGATGTGCCCCTCGAGCTATTATTGCCCCTTCAGTCTGCATGCAGATAATTAGAATCTTAAAAAGAACCTGTTTAATATTAAAATACAAATCGGAGCGATCTTATACAGAAATAATTGGCAGAAAAGTAAAAAAGCCAAATGCCACCAAAAGAGGAACTCGTCACAACAATGTAGAATATATACACAACTGTATTAAGTATTATGGTTTAACACATTTAATAGCAATAACGAAAATATTAACCTGAAGTACAAATTCTGCAATTTACAGCAGATATTCAAATAAGAGAGCTTTTTTAACTTTGCACACAACACATAGAATCTCAAAAGTTCCCTTCAATACCGGATACTTCGAAATTTAAGCTCGGATATGGATAACGGATACTATAAATTGAAAAGTATACGACCTTCGGATAGTACGAATAATATTCAAATACAAATAAATTTGAAGACTGCTCAACTCTTACATAGACATATCAGTAATATTATTTCACCATACTAAATATTCTTCAAATTATAACCAGAAAAACCAAATAAGACTATTACTAATATGTTTGTTACATTAAGCTAATATTTAAATAGAGTATGCTCGTTATTCTACAAAAAAATTTGTTTAAAGAACACATTATATGAATCAAATTTGTAGTGCACAAAAGAATTGCAGATTTGACACAATATGTGCATCATAATCTTTATACCTGTAAGTTATTCCCTTGTCGCAAATATTGCCCTATTGAATTGATATATAATTTATTAGGATGGCAAGGAAGAATACTGAATCACGAAAATAAAAATGTAGGTCGGGCATTTAGTTCACAGTCTCGAAACTAACTAAGCAAATAAATTAAATTGGGCCATTATTATTAATGCAAACAATTTGGTAAGGCATTGGGAAATCTGCCCAAGGTTGTGGCCTGATCATCCGTTAAAAATAGGTTTATACAGGAAATTCAGATCCTGTGCGAACGAACAGACCGAGTTAATTTTCATATTTTGGTTAATTGCTTTTGTTTCTAACATGTTTTCGCCTAAGGGCTTGAAAAATGTCTGCACGCTTGAATACCACATAATCAAGAGATAGTTATTTACATTGCAAGACCGTTATATAGAACTTTACGTGCAAACACGTAACCGTCGAGAATTGTACAACGTTTTATCGTACTTTTAAATCGTAAATATTAGTTCCAAATTATGACAATGGCATAACACAAACTCGGTTCCATAGTAACTTCAGGAATATGAAAAAATTCTTAACGGGCTAGCCTGTTATAATTTTTACGAGCTAGCCCGTTATGACTTTAGGTTTAGAAACAGATATCAATAAATACGTCTTTACAATTTGAAATAAAATAAATACATTTTACGCATATGACCGTAAAACAGGGAAACCAGAAAGATCAGTAAGCAAGCAATACACAGCATCAGAGATGGGTAAGTAAAAAATTATAGATATTCTACAGGTCTTCTACATGTAGAAATTAACTTCCTGCCCCCGTCATTTTTCTACATTTCCTGCATCGGAAAATGTAGAAAATTAATATTTAAAAATATGTTTATCTTTCTGTTTATTTAAATTTATAATAAAACCTATAAATGAAAAGTTAACACAACAAAAGGTTTACACATAATATATGGTATTGTTACGTTTTTCCCGTGGGTTCTTAACAAAATTACAACTTGACTATTTTCAACTAATACTCTCTTTATTCACTATCACTGTATACAATTTAACACTTTAAACTACTCTTATAACTTTACAACTAATATCTATTCAACACTCAATGATTAACTGAACTGAACTGCTAACCGACTGACTAACATTCGCCTTAGGTTTGCTTATATATAATCTCCAATCTATCACGAATATTCGGGAAGTATTCCGACGCCACTCTATATGATCTCGACGAGGCCATCGAGATAATTCCAGTCCAGCGATCCTGATACTTCGCGACCGGCCGGGCGATGAGTCATACAGACAAAGAAGCGAGGGGCACGGCGGCTAGTTGTATAGGGTAGCACAAAAACGTTCGGATGGTTGTTAGGCTAGCCGTAACATTGCCTCCCTCTTAATTCTGATCGTCCCGATCAGCTACTTCATGTCCGTGATATGCTTTCAACCTGTCGAGGTGGACAACTTTCAGTTTGCTCCTGGGGCTACGCTGAATTCTATACACAACGTCATTAATTCTTTTGATGACCGTATAGGGTCCTTCCCATACTGGTGTTAGCTTGGGAGATCTTCCTGTCTTCCTTTGCGGGTTATATAACCATACTTTATCGTTCATCCGAAATCCCCTAGAGTTAGCTTGGAGATCATATCGAGCCTTCATTCGGTCACTAGCGAGACGTTCAAACGGTAGTCCCACATCATTCTGTTTCATCTTCCCACTGGATCTTGTCTGAGGTCCTTGACTTGAGACACAGGTTGAACACTGCTGGCACCATGATTTCACATCCTGGCAGTAGTTGACCCAGTAAAATCTGTCGCGGATCTTGTCAATCATTTTGTTCACTCCGAGATGAGCACCAAACTTTCTATTATGTACTTCGTCCAGAACTTCCGATACCCTCTTCCTTGGTACCACTAACTGCGTCTTCACTACTTTGCCATCGGCGCTTTCCCAGGCTCGTTTAAGGAGTCCATTTTCAACTACCAGGGAGTCCCACTGAGCCCACAGAGATTTAAAAGTAGATCCCTTAGTTGAAATATCTCCCCAGCTTGGTCTTGGTTGACGTTCTTCCTTAGCTTTTAGTAGCAGTGCTATTTCATTATCCTCAAGCTGATCCTTCTTCAGTTGCTCTGTGGTCCACTGCTGATCAACCTTAAACTTGATTCGCCTAATGGGAGTGATTCCTTCTCGTTGGTCAATTCTTTGGCGATGTTTATAATTATCCTCACATGACCTTCTGGATAAAGCATCTGTATTACTATGCCATCTTCCTTCCCTGTGCTTCGCCTTAAAGTTATATTGTTTCAACTCTTTCTGACTTGGCTTTGAACTGCTGTTGTCTCTGGATGGAGCTGTAGGTCGTAGTTGTACTCGACAGTCTCTCTTAAAATGCCCAATGTTGCCACATATATAGCACTGATTTGAAACATTTCGGTTACGTGGCCTATCTTCTAGTGGCTCCCGGAATCTTTGTACTTGACAGTCCCTTTTGAAATGCCCAGTCCTGCCGCATCTATAGCACTGATTTATAGCCTTTTGATTACATGGTCTAACTTCTGTTGGCTCCCGGAATATCCGTACTCGACAGTCCCTTCTGAAATGCCCAGTATTTCCACATCTATAGCACTGATTTGATGTATTTCGGCTATGTGGCCTATCTTCTATTGGCTCCTGGAATCTTTGTACTCGACAGGCCCTTTTGAAGTGTCCAGTCTTGCCACATCTATAACACCGATTACGGTTGTATGGCCTAACTTCTAGTGACTCCCTGCATCTCCCTGTGGCCTGAAGAACTTCGGTTAATTTCTTCAAAATACCGCCCATTTCAGTTAGTTCCCAATTGTTCGCCAAATTTTCTTCCTTGATGGATACTTCCCTGATTGCTGGCTTAGAGATGTTACAGGCCGCCTCGATTTCTAGCACTCGACCCAAAGCTTCACTGCTGTTATCAAATTTGGCTAGGCGTAGCATCTTCTGAGTTTCTGGATCTCTGACACCGTCCACGAAATATTCAGCGACAAGTTCCTCTTGAAATTCCTCTGTCGCTCCCGGGTAGGCCAATTGAATGAGACGTCTTATGTCTGCCTCAAACTCTTGCAGGTTTTCGCCAGGCTTCTGATGTCGGGACTTAACTTGTGCCTGATATAGTTGTCTTCTATGTTGGTCTCCAAATCGTCTCTCCAGGGCAGCTGCAAGTATGTCATAATTCCCCTGTTGGCTGATGGGAATTGTCTGCAGTAGTTCCAGGGCAGATCCACGAAGCCCTACCACTAGTGATGTAGCCATTTCTTCATTATTCCAACCGTTGGCAACAGCAGCGGCTTCAAATTGTCTTTTGTACATTGTCCAGGATGTTTGACCGTCGTACGTTGGAGGTTTGATGTTTTGTCCTGAGGCGAATGCCCTCTCGGTGGGTGCTTGGTGTTTTAGTCTGGTAAATTCTGCTTGTAGATTCTTCACTTCTTTCTGTACGTCTCCTACTTCTTTTTGTACATTTCCAACTTCTTTTTGAATATTGTTTACTTCTCTCTCAAATTTCTCATTTTGTCCGTCCAATATTTTCTGTAATTTTCCTTGCTCGCCTACAATTACATCCAGCATCCATTTCTGAAGCTGGTCCTGCTCTGCTTGTCTTTTCTCTTCCTGATCTTGTAAAATTTTCTGAAGCCGGTCCTGTTCTGCTTGTCTTTTCTCTTCCTGGTCTTGCAAAATTTTCTGAAGCCGGTCCTGTTCTGCTTGCCTTTTACGTTCATCTTCTTCCCGATCCGCTTGCCTTCTACGTTCATCCTCTTCCCGATCCGCTTGCTTTTTATCTTCTTGATCTTGAAAAATTTTTTGAAGCCGGTCCTGTTCTGCTTGCCTTTTACGTTCATCCTCTTCCCGATCCGCTCGCCTCTCAGCATTTAAATTATCCATGAAATCGGCCAACATTTTATTTATTTGCTCCATTTCTGCTGTTTGTTGCCTTGTATTGACCATAGAATGTTATAAAACTTTACCAGAATCCAGCAATCAAACGGTCTCGTTGACGTACTTGTAATTCTTCTTTGAAAAATACTTCGCAAGTCCGGTCCCTTCACAATCCGACTTCTGACACCAATTGTTACGTTTTTCCCGTGGGTTCTTAACAAAATTACAACTTGACT
>JAEQML010069899.1:0-17165 GCA_016904865.1 Pissodes strobi | reverse complement strand
TTTATTAGTCATCTAATCAACTTTCGGTTAGTTTTACTTAGTCTCAACTTATTTCAGTTATTTGAGTCGGTTCCGACACGTTATAATTAATTTTAATAGATTTGGTTAGTTTTGGTTAGCCGTCTAATCAACTATCGGTTAGTTTCACTTAGTCTCAATTTATTTTACTTATTTGAGCTGGTTCCGATACGTTACAATCAATTTTAATAGATTTGGTGAGTTTTGGTTTATCGTCTAACCGACTTTCGGTTAGCTTCACTTAGTCTCAACTTATTTTAGTCATTTGAGTCAGTTCCGATACGTTATAATTAAGTTTACTAAATTTGGTTAGTTTTGGTTAGTCGTCTAGTCAACTTCCGATTAGTTTCACTTCATATTTTAGTCATTTGAGTCGGTTCCGATACGTCATAATCAATTTTAATAAATTTGGTTAGTTTAAGTTAGTCGTCTAATCAACTTTTGATTAGTTTCACTTAGTCTCAACTTATTTCACTTATTTAAGCTGGTTTTGATACGTTATAACCAATTTTAATAAATTTGCTTAGTTTAGGTTAGTCGCCTAATGAACTTGCGGTTAATTTCACTTATTCTCAAATTATTTTAGTTATTCGAGTCGGATTCGATACGTTATCCTCAAGTTTAATAAACTTGGTTTCTTTTGGTTAGTCGTCTAATCAACTTCCCGTTAATTTCACTTAGTCTCAAGTTATTATACTTTTTTTAGCCGGCTCCGATATGTTGTAACCAATTTCAATAGATTTGGTTAGTCGTCCAATCAACTTTCGGTTAGTTTCACTTAGTATCAACTTATTTTACTTATTTAAGCCGGTTCCGATACACTATAGGGGAAACTGGTCTAAAATGACATACCCTTAGCAAAACATTTCCCAAAACTTGGAAATAAAATATTTAAGCATTCATTTAGAGTTTAATGGGTTCGTTTGTTTATGCCGCTTCCTATTAGAGGCACAAAACCTTAAATTTTTATATTTTGAAACAATTACACCCAAATTAATAAAAAACTGTGCAGTATGTCGTTTTAGGCCTATACTAGGGTACAATGAAATAGGTAGTTTTTCTATAGAAAAGGTTGAAAATACAAAAGTAAGAAGTATTACAAAAGAGCCTTATTTTAAAAACAAAAAGTAAACAAAAGTAAACGGACCAACACACGCAACTAGGACGTAAAAACTAAAAACGTTACAAAAAGATAAAAGAAATCAGGCGCAAAGTTCACAAGTAAAAATCTTTGTTCGAGGGGAAACACCGACGCATTTTGCATGACTCCACTTCTTACATTTTTGACACCGCAGCCAAAGCTCGCCTGGTTTCGACTGGGAATAAAGGCTGTTGCAATAGATACATGCAGCCTAAAATGACATAGGTATGTCATTTTACCCCAACACCGTGTATGTCATTTTGCCCAAAATAACGATTTCTTTGAAATTAATAAAAATATATATACTTAAAAAAATAAAACAAAAGTTTAATTGCATTAAAATAAAGAAAAAAGTCTATTTGTTTACCTGTACTAAGCCCCCTTAGGTTACTGCACCTCGTATATTATTACAGCCAAATTAGGTGACCACACAAATATTTTTTTGGATCGAGAAAAACGACTTGTTGGTATTTTGACGCTGAATAAACTTGACTGAAGTCCCGGATGAAAAACAATTGCGATTAAGATTTTAGGGCAACGTTGTTAGGTTTTAAAGTAGCAATGTGGTCTATATGTCATTTTACCCGAGTATGTCATTTTAGGCTAGTTTCCCCTACTCAATTTTAATATATTTGTTTAGATTTTTGGTTAATCGTCTAATCACCTTTCGGTTAGTTTCACTTAGTGTCAACTTATTTTAGTCATCTAAACTTCCGATGCATTATAAATAATTTTAATAGATTTGGTTAATTTTGGTTAGTCGTCTAACCAAGTTTCGGTTAGTTTCACTCAATTTCAACCTACTTTATTCATTTGAACCGTTTCCGATACGTTATAAACAATGTTGATAGATTGGGTTAGTTTGGTTAGTCGTCAACTCAAATTTTGGTTAGTTTCACTTAATATCAACTTATTTTAGTCATTTAAAACGATACGTTATGATCAATTTTAATAAATTATTAATTTTGGTTAAACGTCGAATAAACTTTCAGTTAGTTTCACTTATTCTCAACTTATTTTACTTATTTGAGCTGGTTCCAATACATTATAATTAATTTTAATAGATTTAGTTAGTTTTGGTAAGTCGGCTAATCAACTCTCGGTTAGATTTACTTAATATCAACTTATTTCAGACATTTGAACCGATTACGATACGTTATAATCAATTTTCATAGATTTGGTTAGTCTTGGTTAGTCGTCAAATCAACTTTCGGGTATTTTCACTTAGTCTCAATTTATTTTAGTCATTTGAATCAGTTGCGATACGTTATAATCAATTTTAATAAATTTTGTTAGTATTGGATAATTGTCGAATCAACTTCGTTAGTTTCACTTAGCCTCAACTTATTTTACTTATTTGAGCCGGCTATGATACGTTATAATCCGTTTTAATAAACTTGATTCGTTTTGGTCAGTTGTTTAATCAACTTTCGGGTAGTTTCACTTAGTCTCAACTTATATTAGTTATTTGAGTCGATTCCGATACGTTACAACCAATTTTAATAGATTTGGTTAGTTCTGGTTAGTCGTCTAATCAAGTTTCGGTTACTTTCACTTAGTGTCAACTTATTTTACTTATTTGAGCTGGTTCTGATACGTTATAATCAATTTTAATAGATTTGGTTAGTTTTGGTTAGTCGTCTAATCAACTTTCGGTTAGTTTCACTTAGTCTCAACTTATTTTAGTCATTTGAGTCGGTTCCGACACGTTATAATTAAGTTTCATAAATTTGGTTAGTTTTGGTTAGTCGTCTAATCATCTTCCGGTTAGTTTCACTTAGTCTCTACTTATTTATGTCATTTTAGTCGGTTTTGAAACGTTATAATCAATTTTAATAGATTTGGTTAGTTTGGGTTAGTCGTCTAATCAAGTTTTGGTTAGTTTCACTTAGTCTCAACTTATTTCACTTATTTGAGCTGATTCTGATACGTTATAATCAATTTTAATAGATTTGGTTAATTTTGGTTAGTCGTCTAACCAACTTGCGGTTAGTTTCCCCTTCTTAAATCTGTGGTTAGTTTCACTTAATCTTAACCTATTTTAGTCATTTGAGTCGGTTCCGATAGGTTATAATAAAGTTTAATAAATTTGGTTAGTTTTGGTTAGTTGTCTAATCATCTTCCGGTTAGTTTCACTTAGTCTCAAGCTATTTTACTTACTTGAGCCGGTTCCGATACGTTATAATGAGTTTCAATAGATTTGGTTAGTTTTGGTTAGTCGTCTAATCAACTTTCGGTTAATTTCACTTAGTCTCAACTTATTTTAGTCATTTGAACTGGTTCCGATACGTTCTAATCAATTTTAATAGGTTTGGTTAATTCTGGTTAGTCGTCCAATCAACTTTCGGTTATTTTCACTTAGTCTCAATTTATTTTATTTATTTGAGCGGGTTCCGATACGATATAATCAGTGTTGTCGTGACGTTCACTAAAATTTTTCGTGTCGTTATGCGACCTTGGAAACTCACTGTCAAGAAACCAAAGTATTCATCTGAACCGGCTCCGATACGTTATAGTCAAATATAATGTTTCTGGTTAGTATTCGTTAGTCGCCAAAATTCGGTTCGTTTTGGTTAGTTTTAACTTGCTTTAATTTGTGTAACCTATTTCGATACATTTTAGTCCGTTTTGGTTACTTTTGATTAGTTTTCGTTAGTCATTCAATCAACTTTCCGCTTTGTTATAACCAATTTTAATGTTTCTGGTTAATTTTGGTTGGTCGCCAAAATTCGTTTAATTTGGGTTATTTTTAACTTACTATAATATTTTTAATCTGTTTCGATACGTTTTAGCCATATTTGGTGCTTTTGGTTAGTTTAGGTTAGATTGGGTTAGGTTGGGTTAGATAGTCGTCGTGGGTAGTCGTTCAATCAATATTCAGTTAATTTCAGTTATAGTTTTAATTTTAGTCATTCCGGTAGTTTTGGTTAGTCGCCAAAATTCGGTTTGTTTTGGTTAGTTTTAACTTACTTTAATATTTTTAATCTGTTCCGATACGTTTTAGCCTTTTTTAAAGCTTTTGGTTACTTTCGGTTAGTCGTTGAATCAACTTTCGGTTAGTTTCAGTTAGTTCCAATTTATTTTAGTAATTTGAGCCGGATTCGATAGGTTATAATTAATTTTAATGTTTATGGTTAGTTTTGGTTATTCGCCAAATTTCGGTTACTTTGAGTTAGTTTTAACTTACTTTTATTTTTTTAATTTGTTCCGATTCATTTTAACCCTTTTTGTGCTTTTGGTTACTTTTAGTTAGTTTGGGTTAGTCGTTTAATCAACTTTCGGTTATTTTCCGTTAGCATTAATTTATTTTTGTCATTTGAACCGATTCCGACCTCAGAAACAGACTAACACGATCTCTCACGTGTTGTGCCAAATGTAGCATGCACTTTTTTGTGATTTGATACCCCATAATAGGAAAACAAAAACATTTCCAATGTTAAAAAACGATATCCTTGTCCAATAGAGCATCCTCGAGACTGGATCAATTAAGTCAGATTGTGTGGAAATAAGCAACCTTGTCTAGTTACTGAAATGTCCACAACAGATTTCTTTGAATATTCCTCTTTGTATAAAACAATCTTGCAACAAAGGAATGTTAATAACTCTGGAGAAAAAGTAATATGGAAGGAAATGAAATGGTTAAGATTTTCACAGAATCCCGGTATCCTTGAGTATAAAAACAGATGAGCCATTTATGACTGTTAACTTCATAAGAAAAGGTAAAACATGGCCTAAACACGTAAGGATTCCTTTGTCCTATAAGGGACCCAATCCCATAAATGTTGAAAAGAAAAAAAACTTGGTGGATCTTATGCCTTACATTTCGGAAACGTTTCATGATTTTTATAAAAATCTGAAAACAAAAGAAGATATACCAAATACTTTACCGGATCTCGACTGCGAAAGTACAGGGGATAATGAAGAAGAAGATATCTATTAGTTATGTAATCAAGTGTTTTTGTTGCTTTCCTCTACGATATTATTATTATTTCAACTGTCTTAGTTTTTAAGTACTTTACTGTATTTTTCACTTATACCAAATAAGTATCCTGTGCTTTATAGTAAAGTATAGTGTAAAGTGATATACGCATATTTTTTTTCAAAAAATAAAAAGTTTATTAATATTTTTTAGCGAAAATAATGTGAGGAAAACCATTTATTTGTTTAAATGTTAGCATAACAAAATTCAAAAAACTTTAACTACGTTTTTCACCCGCCAAATATTCGTTATACATTTCTCTAATTCAAAATAGTTCGCACTATTTCTTTTAACATTTTTTACAGTTTAAAAATATGCTATTTACCTCTCCGTAATTTTATTTCTGACTATTGCTAGCACGTAGTCAAAAATGCTATTATCATCGTAAAAATATTAAATACATACAAGTGTTAAGTTTTTTTTTTTGATTTACAATTTATCGAAATAACTTTTTAAAATTCAGCTCGCTAGCGTAAGAAAGCATATATATAGTTTACCCGCTACTTATTTTATTGTTTGTTAGATTGTTATAGCATTTCATATACCATCTCTAATCTTAGGGTTTCAGTAAAACTTTTATATTGATCGTAACTCTTAAGGCGGCAAAAGCGCAATTTGGTTTGGGGCTGGAACTTTAATAACGAACAAACGAGCGAAGTGCGGACAAATTTGAAATAGGAGAAAAATATATTGCAAATAAAGCGAATTTAGTAGGAGGTGAGATCTTAACATTTTAGAGCTGACAACACTTTATCGATAGAGGATATGTTACTAATTAAAAGTAGAGTAAAGGCTTGTGCATGGACGAAACATACTAAATGATATACATTTGTATTCCATGCAAAAATTTAATCCAAAAAAGGACGGCTTCTTGAACAAGCAGTCTGTTATGCTTTTATAAGAAGTTCTTTTTTTGGACTAAATTTTTGCATGTAATACAAAAGCTTAGTATATGTTGTAACGGAATAAATGCTTATTCCGCTACACTAAAGTATTACATTCAATTGAAAATTATTCTCGATATTTAATATTTAAGCGCTGTGATATCTATTCACGAATGGGTTTATTTTGTGCGAATAACGATTTTAAGAGTGTTAGTACTCTATTTTGTACCTACAATTCGTGAATTTATTTTACTATAGATTAATATTTAATATGGAGTATTTTTATTACTTTGCGCTACGTTGTTTATAGTGTTGATCACATGTTATAAATTAGCCAATAAAACATCGGCAAACATAAATTTGTCCAACGTCTTGAATTTTGAATACGGTATTGTAACAATCATTTGGATATGCTCGTTCCAATGTCAGTAATTATGAATTTTCTGTAGCAATTCGCGGTTAAATATCCAAAAACAATTCATTTATTTTCGTACATTCACAAACTTCGATATAATCTAGCACACCATTGGAATTATTTTAATGTAATTGATTTGTCTATGCCACTGGACTGCAGGCATACAGTTTTTGTAATGCCAAATATGATTGCCGGAATCTTCAATTTAATATGAAAAGTTGGCGATGTAGATAGGCAACTAACAGTGCATCTATTAATTTTACAGCCCTTCTTTAGTTTGTGACATGACTAGGTGCTTTGTTTTGACAGTTACATAATTCAGAATGTTTTGTGAAGGAGGTTTGATCGAGTTTTTCGCGGAATTTTCTAATTGAGAAGTGAATTCGTGATTACTTAGTTGGTGGTATTTGAATTGACCTCGTATCGACTCGGGTTTTGTAGGTTGGTCTCGTGTCATCCTGCGGAAGTTAGTTTTTATGAGTTTTGGTGAATAAAACCGATTGTTGCGGAAGCAGAAGCCCCTTTTCGAATAGACCTTCAGGCCTAAGGGTGTGCGGTGACAACGGCGTAAAGAATGTGTTAATTTCCCTGGAAATTGATAGCAGCTAGGCTGGATATAATGATTTTTGACTCCAATGGCATTTTAGTATGGATTAGCCGACACTGAAGGAGAGCCGAACATCAGGTAATTAATTGAGTGATGGCGAGTTTTTTTTAGCAGCACGAGGACGCCATTTTGAGACGTCTTATGTTCGTTTTTTATTTCAGGCTCTTAATTCTACCTTGAAATTTAATCTTAACTCTACCTACGTAACTTTACTCTAACTGTAACTTCAACTCTGATGGGATCCTAAATTTGAACTGGTTCGAGTGATAGTCCTAAATTTCAATTCATATGGGCAAATGAGGAGACTATAGGAGAGGATCAGGAGATTCACGGACGCGTTCCATTCCAATCGTAGCCTGGTGGGTAGCAATGTAATTGTTGGTTGGAAAGTGGAAATTACATGATCGGGATGACTCCGTGGTTATGAAACCACTTTGCTGAAGAAGCGTTTTGGAGCCCTGAGCATTCTCGTCTGGAATAAGATAAGTGATCCTTTTTACCTTTTAGAAATGTTTGCACAATTCCTCATCATTTCATCTTTTTAAAACTTAAAAACCAACATTTCAAAATTTAATTTTAAGTATCTTTACCGTATCTATCTTACCTTTATCTTACCTTTGAATTATCTTGTATATTTACCTTATTGTACAGTTATCTTACCGTAATCTCAACACAAGATTATATATCTTTAACTTTAAGCCTTGTAACTTGGATTTTGATTATCAATCAAATTTTGTACATTTATCTCATTGTAAATTAATCTACTGTATCTCAAAACGAGATTATCTATTTTTAACTTTAAGCCTCGTACTTGGATTTTGATCTGATCAATCAAAATAATTATCTTAGTGAGTACCTACTATGTATTATAGAGATTGAATACTCATGTATATACTCAATATTAATCTCGGAAATTTCCATTTGTAAATTTTTGTAAACTATTGTTTCTTACTTATCTTTACTCTAGTTACTACAGAACTAGTGATATTATTTGGCTACATTTAAATTTTCAAGGGTAAGCCCTAAATTTAATATAAATTAAATTTCTCTTAAATTATCTCCTAATTAGACATATTTTCTAAATAAAATATGTGATTGAAGTTCTTCTTAAGTAGTGCTTAGTTTATCTTACCTAGGTATACAGATTGTTAATTGGTAAACCATTTTGATTATAATTACTCGAGATTACTATGGGATTATGTATTGAAATATTTTGACTTATTAATGAGCTGATCGTAACTTACGGGCTATTCGCTTATCAGAATCATTAATTTTAATTAGGGTCGTAAAGAAAATTTCATATACTACGATCTCATTATATTGTAATCTAGGATCAGTATTGTTAAGTATTGCTTATTCTATCTTACCTATGCCAAGCGTAATTGGTGGTTGGAACTAAGATGTAATTTTGAAAAGATACTCAGTAGAGTCAAAGATTATTATTAAAATTTTTGAGGGAAAGCATATCTTTTATTTCTTGCGTTTACTTTCCTTTCATTAGTGTCTTATTATGGATAATGTAATCTGACAATTTATCTTATCTCTTCTTATCTTTTGGTCTACTCTAGATCTGGCGCCCACATTTAATTGAATTTTCAGAATTCGAACTCACACCCCTAGTGCCACCGCAATAAGACATCTGAGCAGCGACAGGGTAACTCAAGGAACGTTTAACTCTTACTTTTACTTATTCGCTCTGTGCGTTAGGGTAGTGGGAGAAATGACGAACGATCGTGCGCGCGAGTCGGAGAAATTTGGAACTTTCTTCAGCTACTATACAAATAAATACGTAGAATACATCGAAAAAGGGTCTGGTGTCATATAAGCACTGTCGATTTTAAAGGTTTTTTTGGGTTCAATGGAAAGATTACATCAAATGGAACACATTAATGCAAAAAAAATTTGCGGATGAAGCACTTTTGACGCCAAAAATTGAAGAAATTTCAGAAATGTCGCATTTTAATGCGAAAACTCTCCCTATATGACGTTAATGATGACAATTTACTTGCAATGTTGTCAGACTTGGCTAACCTTTTTGATTTTCAAGTAAGCAAATTGCCAAGTCTAGGAGCATGTTTCATAAAGTAGAATAACTTGTGAAAGTAACTAAACAAGCGCACACCGCGCGCTTGTTCCTTATATGCCTCAGACTAACCAAATAAGCTCCCATTTGTCTGTTAACTAACCCAAACTAACCCAAACTAACCAAAACTAATTCAGACTAATGCAAAGTAACCCAAGCTAAACAAAACTAATCCAGACTAACGTAAACTAAGCCAAACTAACCCAGATTGACCAAAAGTAACCCATACTAAGCAAAACTAACCCTGGCTGTTTAGCCATACATGTATATACTGCCGTGATTAGCAAAAACGCCGTATCTGCACTTCGGGTCAATTTTTGTTTTTTTACATCAATAAGTTTGAAATTACATTATTTATCTCGCCAAATTAGTAAAAATGCCGTATCGTACGTAAAAACTCTAAAACGCAATATCTAAAACGCCGTATCTGTTATAATATTAAACAACTGCTCAGGATAAACGCCATATCTACTGGCTGTTTAAGAAAAATGCCGCATCTAAATTGCAAGTGCTGCATTTTTGCTAAGCAGGCATCACCTGCGGCGTTTTTGCCTGCGAACTCGTCATCATTTTCATCGGTACGGTTCCGTCGAGTCATGACAGGTCTGGTGTCAGTTTGTTTTCCGATTTTACGTTGCGAGCGTGCGTGAATTCATAATAGCTTAGGTTGTCTGTTGTTTTTGATTATTTGCAGTGGATTCTCTTCTAATTTATAATATTTTTGTGCACAATGTCGAGACGAACAAAAATTATTATGGAGAGAGCACTACTTGGCAGCAAGAACAACGCCAATAATAACGGTAATAGTGAGTTTTTTTTACCGAAAACCGATAACAATAATACATTGTCGATCGGCCGGCAAATTGCTGAAACTTTGTCGTACCCGAATAATTTTGATGATACGGAAACAGATATGATTCTGCCTGAAAATTTTGAGATCCACGTTCCTACACCACAACCATCAACAGCAGCGTCAAGAAGTTTAGATTCCAGTGAAAGTTGTACTGCTACAGACTTTCTAAATAGTGAAAAAACTTTCCAGGAACTGGCTCCAGTAAAGTTGTACTGGCCGTCTTATGAGGTAAGATTTTTTAAAGATAATTTTATTACCAAAATGTACAGGCTGTTTTTTATAAGATAAGAACTAACCCACTATAATATTATCTCGGAAACTAAGAGACTTACGTAAAAAAAGTTAAGTACAAAAGTTGCTTAGTTATAGGTAAATTTTTTAAATATTTCAGTTTTGACTATACAGGGCGTCCCAAAATTACTGGGCCGACCTCAACTTTGAAATTTCAAATGGGATACCCTGTATATTATTACATTTTTCAATTCTACTCAAAAAAATAAGGTAACTTTTCTATTACAATTATATCCGAATTTTGCTTAGTTTAGCAGTAAAACGAGGTTATGTATTTTCTTTTTAAATTTCGTTCGTCCAGTAAAAGGTCTTGTGCGGCCATTTTAAGAGATAATCGAATGAAATTTTAACCTCTACCAAAGAGGACTATTACCTAACGATCGGTAATGACTAAGTGATTGAAGTTTATACATGGTGTCCTAAAAAAATTGTCAACTTTTTCAATTTTCTATACAAAAAATCTTGGTTAATTTAAATGGGACACCCTCTATTTTCCTGTTCTATTTAATAAAGCATTAAGTTTCCTATCATTTGATATAAGTATGTCCTATATCTAAAACTAGTAGTTTTTGAAATTTTTTAAATTTCCTTAAATATAGTTTTATTTCAAGGTTTTAAAAAACACCCTGTATTTTAGCATGATTTCGAGCCCTCATGTACAAAAGAAGTTCCTATTTCTCATGCTGAAGCCACCACTAACAGTAACACAATTGTCGAAAATGAAGTTCTTGGGAGTCGTTTTGTTGAGGTTTGTATAAAAAAGTCCGCAATCGACCCACAGTTAAATTTTTTGATTTTCGTTTTATTTTTTAAAAATCAATTTTATTTTCAGGAAGATGATATGCCATTGTCGCTTTTTGTCAAAAACAAACTCTCTTCTGAGGAAGTTGATGCCTTTCCTAACCCACTCACAACAGACAACGAAACAGCGGCAGAGGTTAGTATTATTATACAAAATACAAATGTTTTTCATTTTAACTTTATTTTTTTTAGCATGAGGTAGGCAGAGAAATTGAATATACCAAAGCAGGACTTGTGCGCAAAAGGAAGAAAATTCAGGTATCATTAAAAGCAAGGAAAATAGCTAAGAAACAAAGAGAAACAAAAAAACATGGTGTGCTTCTACCATGCGTAAGTTGCAAATTTAAGTGCAATGCACATTTTTCAGAAGAAAGGCGGCTTCGTGTGAACGAGGAGTTTTGGAACATGTCGTATATACAACGAAGAGCCTATGTTTTAGGCTGCTGCGAACGACAGGATGTTAAAAGGCGTCCTAATGGTAGTGATGGGGGAAGCAAAAAATTTTCTTTTAAATACGCGTTAAAGACAGATACTGGTGAAAGAAGACAAGTATGTAAATGTTTTTTTCTAACTACCTTAGGCTTTAAAGCCACCAATGACCGTTTTGTATACGAAGTTCTTTCGAAAACGCCAAAAGGTTCCATAACTCCCGTAGCGGATAAAAGAGGAAAAATGCGATCTGTTAACTACATCCCAAAAGGGGAAATAAACGCGCATATCGAAACTTTCAATCCTATGACATCTCATTATCGCAGGGAGCATGCTCCAAACATTCGTTATTTACCCAGCGATGTAACGGTAGCATTTATGCACAAAGATTTTTTGGAGAAGCATCCAAAAATTAAGGTGTCATACAACGTTTATCGTCTACAAGTGAAAGCTAAAAACATATCGTTTGCAAAGCTGGGGAACGAGGAATGCGAAGCTTGCGAATTTTTTGACCTACATCCTCACAAGAAAGACAGCATGATAGATGACTGTGCTACATGTGATTCATGGAAAACCCACATTGAGTTGGCCTCTGAAAGTCGAAGGCTCTACAGGAAAATGGCAGAATCAAATGACGATGCATCATGCTTTTCAGCTGATTTACAAAAAATTATAATGTTGCCCAGAGTGGATTCATTTAAGAAAGTAATTTTTACTAAGAGACTAACCGTTTATAATGAAACGTTTGTCCCAGTTGGAAGAAAAATAAAAACAAAACCTTTGGCTGTACTTTGGCATGAAGGTATTAGTGGCAGAGGCCAAGAAAACCTTATCAGCACCTTCTACGTATTCTGCAAGCGAAATCGGGATTTGAAATCTTTGACAATTTGGCTTGACAACTGTTCAAGCCAAAATAAAAATTGGGCATTTCTAACCTTTTTAGTTTATATGATCAACTCAAATGAAGTGTCCATGGAAACTATTAATATTCACTATTTCGAACCTGGGCATACTTATATGTCGGCAGATAGTTTCCACCATCAGGTGGAACTATCTTTAAAACACCAAGGAAAAACTTACGATTTTCCGGATTTTGTGACGGCGGTACAAACTGCCAACGGTGGAAAAGTAGAAGTTAAAGAGATGAGTTACAGCGACTTCTTTCTGTGGGAGAACCATGCCTCACAAAAGAAATTAAAGCAAACAAATCGTATTTATTTAAAAAACATAGTTGAAATAAAAGCAGTTCGGGGTTCTAATCAACTACTTTATAAAACGTCATATTTCGAAACCGAGCCTTTCAATTGTCTCGATTTTTTAACAGTTAAGGCTATTAAAAATGGTTTGAAGGTCCCTTCGCCATTAATGGGTCCTTGTGGTTTTCCCGCAGAAAAAAGAGATGCTTTACTTAAGAGCCTTGACCAAGTTCTACCCCACAATCGGAGGGACTTCTGGTTGAATTTGCCTACTAACTAAGTGTTTATTTATATATTAGACTAAAAAATGTTATGTGTTAAAAGTGTATTATTCAACTTTTTTTAAAATGTCTAATAAATATAAGTCTTGTTTTGCTTTTTCACAGTTTTTTTGTTATACTGCATTTTCAAAATACCAAAAACCTCTTTCATTACTTAATAAAAATGCAGTACGGCGTTTTTCTATGAGGGGCTGGGTTAAGTTTTGTCTTAAATGATTAGCAAAAACGCAGTAAATGCGTTTTTAAAAAAACGACAGGTCTTCTTGACGTTTTTTTTAGTCAAAATATTTTTTTATCAACAATAAAAAAATATGATGCAGTAAAAAAAAGTTTTTAGAAAATCGTTTGGCACGGCTGGGCAATTTACTTTAAACAGGATTTACTCTGTTTTAACTTTTTTGCACATACTGCGTTTTTGCTAATCACGGCAGTATATAAGTAATAAAAGTTTACTTACGGTACACTGTTCATTCCCCAGTAAAAGCCCTAGATCAAAATCAAAATGAAATATATTTAAAAGACAAGCGCGCTGCGTTCGCTTGTCAGTAAATCAACCATAGCTAACCCAAAATAACCAACACTAACCCAAACTAGCCAGCACTAACGCAAACTATCCAAAACCAACCCAGATTAATACAAACTAATCAAGACTAACCAAAACTAACCCAGGCTAACCATAATTAACCTATGCGCGCTTGTCTCTTCGCTATTCCAATCTAAGCAAAACCAACCGATACTAACCAAAACTAACCCATACTAATCAAAACTTACCCAAACCAACAAAACTAACCCAAACTAATCCAAGCTAACCCAGATTAGTCAAAAGAAATCCATACTAGCCAAAACTAACCCAGACTAACCCTAATTAACCAAAATAAAAAGAAAAGCGCGCTACGCGACCTTTTCTCTTCGCTATCATAAACTAAGCAAAACCAACCCAGACTAACCAAAACTAACCCATGCTAACCTAAATTAACAAAAACTAACCCTAATTAACGTATTCCAGACAGAGGCGGATCCAGGCCATGAAAAAGGGGAGGACGTTGGTTTTTGAAGTGAAACTTCTTCATCGAGGGTAAAGTCAGAAAAAATTAAACGCTTATCGAAGTGAAACACTTATCAAAGTTGAAACGGCTATCTAAGTAAAACCCCTTTTAATTAAGCATGTTCCAGTATAACTAGAGAGTTGAAATTTTGAGAACACGTAGCCAGGGTAAAATGAGTATTCTGGACTAACCCAAACTAGACACCCTCCGAAAAAATGGAAAAAAAAACGTAAGGAATTGTTCGGAAAGTTAATAAAAAAGTATTATAAAACAAAATAAGAAAAAAAAGTTAGAGAAACGCAACTTTCGGCGAAAAAAAGTCGAACGTAATCAGCAAAAATAGAATGAAAAAAATTCTATATAAAAATTTTTTTTTAAAATAAGAAAATTTAAAAAAAAACGTAACAAAAATTTCGGAAAGATAATAATAAAGAAAAAATATATTAAAAAAAAAGTTAGAGAAACGCGGTTCTCGGCGAAAAAAAAGGTGAAAACAAAAGAAAAATATTGTAAAAAAGTGTCGAAACTGGGGGCAAAAGTCGAGAAAAAAAGTATCAACAAAAAAATAAAAATTTAATTTCTAATATCTCAGAAGTTTCACTTAATTTGTGTGCTTATAGAGGTGAGGTACATAATTTTCTTTTATATACACCTATATCCTATACATATATGTGCTAGGTAGCTTTAAAAACATTTGAAATAAGCTTGAAATCATAATCCTTAATAATCTGCAACATATAGGTAATGCAAAACATACTTTATAAGCACTTTTATTGAACAAAAAAAACGGACTTAAATATAAAAAATAAAATTAATTCTCAGAATAATATTATTATGTAGGTGTGTACCTATAGAAATAACTAAACCGTGACATAAAATAACAAAAACTTTAATAAAACGAAAACACATAAGTACTTTTAAGCAAAAAAACTATAGTAGGTAATAAAATGAACACGGTCCTATAAAACAAAATCTAATTATCTGTTCTTTTACTTGTAAATTTATCTATTATTCTTTCTTCATCTACTTCAATATCCTTACGGATATTGAGTAATGCTAAGGCAGAAGGTCTTAAATGAGACCTGTTTGTCCCTAAGTAAGATTTAATCAGTCTTAAAAAAGAAAAACTTCTTTCTGGCGTAGCATTACTTAATGGAAAGCAACCTAATATTATTAAAAATTGTTTCACATATGGAAATACATATATCGTCGCATAATTTTAATGCGTCTAATACATTATCAGTGACATTGTTGTGTCAACAAACTCTTGCAGCCAGTATTTTTTCCAGATCGGATATTCGCCTAACAAAATATTTAATAAAAGTTTCTCTTCAACAATATTAAATTAAAATAATAAACCTAACCGCTTGTTCCCTTTCCTCGTCTCTCAAAATAAAGGGGAGGGGGCGATTCCCCCCCCCCTCTAAATCCGCCACTGATTCCAGATTAAGCAAAAATAATCGAAATTAACTTTAATTAGCCAAAGAAGCGCATTGAGGCGTACGCTTGACCAACCACAAAATCAAAATTAATTCAAAGTAACAAAACAAACGCACTACGCGTGATACTCTCTTAAACTAATCCAAATGATCTTTTAAATTTGTATCTATTTCAATAAACTAAATGAATTAGTTTATATGACTTATTATTAAAAGTGACCCCCTTCTAGCGTAACATCTAATTCTAGTAAATCATATATTCGAGTTATTGTTATTTCATTAAACAAAGCCATTAAGAATCATTATTTATAAGAAGTTTTCGTCTCACAGTACTTTTGAAACATATTCAACACGAGGCTGTTATATTTTAGAACCAAATAGAAAGTACACTTGGCAACATCTACCCGTACAACAGCCGTGCTAAGCCAACCAATATAATAATGTTTTAAGAAATAGTCATGTTGACGTTTATCTCATAAATATTATATTATGGTTTTAGAGTGCAAAAAAACAGTTTTATTTGCAATTGGAACGAAAAGAAGCTTTATATTATGTTATTATTAACCTTCTGCGATTATACCTTAGGACAAAGTGTACTGGAATTGTGTTAATGTATGTTGAATTTTAATTTTTTATTTCAATTTATTTTGAGAAAATGTGCTTCATCCGCAATTTTTTTTGCGTTAATATGTCCCATTTGATGTTCAATATCGAACTTGGCTTTTTTCAGTCGAATCGATAAATATTCTCATATGAACTAATTATATTGCACTAAAATCAACAATTTTTCTTAAATTTTCAATCGTTTCCGATGTACTTTGCGTATCTAAGAAATTCGCCACATTTTGTACCACCAGATGTCGCGTCGTGTAACGCACATAGCGAATACAAATAATTTCAATTAAAATCGAAATAAAATTTGAGAAATAAAAGGTGAAAAGGGTTAATGTTATAGTATGTTTATCTTGTGTTGAGACGTTGACGGGTAAGTGCTGATTATTCAATCTTGAAATATTTAATTCACCTTGCGTTATATTTAACTAATTCTTTTATTTTTAAATACATAATTAATATTTGTTAATGATTCGCTTAGTCTTATTTGACTAAAGCAAGAATTTAGCATTTTTATATTCCAGTTTTAATTAGCTTATATCTTCAATATTTTTTAGTTATTGTCGTGTCCTTTTGGGTAATATTACCGATTTATTGGTGAATATTTGCGTCTCTCATTAATCAAATTCATGTAATTTGAAAGAGGCTTAGCCCAAATTTTTTTTTTCAATTTGTAGATTGCTTCATCATATGTTTAATATTGTGACTCATGTTCACATGATATTTCCTTGAATATTATTAGATAGATAGATAGATAGATAGGATATATTACCACAAAATACTTTCGTACATAGGGTCGTCAATACAGGTATTATAAAAATAAATCTATATACTAAATATTAATACATTTAGAAATATGTATAAATCTAATTAAAACTAATATACCCAATATAAATTAAGTGGTATAAAATAAAATAAAATAAAAAAATTATTAACTATATCCACAACAATAAACCAAAACATCTATCAAAGAAATATTCCTATATGCACTTCGTTTACCTTACAATGAGCAATAACGAATACAAAAAAACAATCAAATAAACAGCAGTTGCCAAGAGGAGAAAACCAGCAATGAATAAAAAGTCTTAGA
>JAEQML010069898.1:0-17168 GCA_016904865.1 Pissodes strobi | reverse complement strand
ACAATCCTCAAAAATTGTGCATTTGTAGTTGAATTTATTTTAAAAAGTCAATACCATCCACAAAAGTGAAATATCTAGAATTTTAATTGAGAAAATAACTTATATATTTTCTAAAACACACTTATAGACTTTGATCTGATTTTCAGCTAAACCTGTATTCAAAATCCAATAAAATCCTCAAAAATTAGTGCTTTTTTAGTTCAAATTATTTTAAAAAGCCAATACAACCTCAAAAATGCGATATATACAATTCTGAACTGAGAAAATGACAACTTCTATATTTTCTAAAGCACACCTATAGACTTTGATCACATTTTCAGCTAAAACTGTACTCAAAATCCAATACAAACCTCAAAAATGAGTGCTTTTTTAGTTGAATTTATTTTAAAAAGCCAATACAACCCTCAAAAATAAGATATACAATTCTACCTAAGAAAATGACAACTTCTATATTTTCTAAAACACACTTATAGACTTTGATTTCATTTTCAGCAAAAACTGTATTCAAAATCCAATACAATCCTCAAAAACTAGTGCTTTTATAGTTGAAATTATTTTAAAAGGCCAATACCATCCACAAAAGTGAAATATCTAGAATTCTAACTGAGAAAATGACAACTTCCATATTTTCTAAAACACACTTAGAGACTTTGATCTCATTTTTAGGTAAAACTGTATTCAAATTCCAATACAATCCTCAAAAATTACTGCTTTTATAGTTGAAATTATTTTAAAAAGCCAATACAATCCACAAAAGTGAGATATCTACAATTCTAAGTGAGAAAATTATGTATTCTTTATTTTCTAAACACATATATGGAATTTGAGCTCATTTTCAGCTAAAATTGTATTTAAAATCCAATACAATCCTCAAAAGTGTGTTTTTATCAGCGGAAATTATTTTAAAAAGCCAATACAAACCTCAAAAATGAGATATACACAATTCTAACTGAGAAAATGACAATTTCTATATTTTTTAAAACACACTTATAGACTTTGATCTCATTTTCAGCTAAAACTGTATTCAAAATCCAATACCATCCTCAAAAATGAGTGCTTTTCTAGTTGAAATTATTTTAAAAAGCCAAAACAACCCTCAAAAATGAGATATATACAATTCTAACTGAGAAAATGGCAACTTCTATATTTTCTAAAACACACTTATGGACTTTGATCCCATTTTCAGCTAAAACTGTATTCAAAATCCAATACAATCCTCAAAAATTAGTGCTTTTTTACTTGAAATTATTGATAATGAGATATCTACAATTCTAACTGCGAAAATTACTTTTTTAATTTTTTAAAAGACACCTATAGGCCTTCAGATAAAATTGTCTAAAAAAAGTCGACACAACCCTCAAAAGTGAGATTCCATCCTATTTGGCTAAATTTTGAATAGACCAAAATATTGCCGGTCTAAACCTTTATAATCTCGAACGACCCCGTCCCTGACTGCGATGCCCTTTCGGCTCTAAGACAGGCCGTGCCTCCGATTACCGATTTTTAGGGTCCTCTCCGCCTGCCGAAGAAGTCGGCGACGACGACGACGACGTTCGACGGTCCTGGCGTTTCGGCGCTTTCCGCTTCAGGCTTCAGTATCATGATATCGCCGTACGCGTACGGACCTCTGCAGAGGCCCGGCGAAGAAGACGGAATATACGCGGAACGTTACGCGCTCTACGATCGCTACGATCAGTTCGGTAACGCTCCTCCACAGTATTCGCCACCGGGAGAGTATACGGAGGCCGCAACTCAACAATATTCGCAATGTAATTCCTTTTGTTTGATTATTATTATTTCAGTAGTTTTAGTGTTGTGGGTGACATATAACAGTGATTATTGGAAAATTGAGGTTTTGGTATGCGAAAAAGTGATTTTGAAAGTGCGAATTGCGTTTCATCCGTTCATTTCAAGCCTGGTTTACGTTATTTCGCCACGACCGTTGGGTTAAAACGATGCTAAACGTGTATTTCTATTACGACTGAAAACATGTGCGCTCTTCCTCGTTGCAAGACAAAGCGCGACCATATTATCAACTCCGTTATATAGTTTAAGCTCTTGTTAAATATCAAAAAGGTTTGGTATTTATGGAAAAATTAATATAAAAATCCGCAAAATCTTCATCCGAAGGGCCAGTTGTCTATTGGCCAGCAGGTTTTTCACATAATTAAGTTCTCCTACCCAATTAAAAATATTATTAAATGGATGCATCATCATCATCATCATCATCATCATCATCACTAGCTAATCCTGTTCACCAAGGAACAAAAGCCTCATCAACTTAAAGGGGGATTTATTTTGAAATTACTTTATATTTTCAATGTTTAAATGTATTATTATTCTCGATTTATTCTCCATAATTTCTATTATTTAATGATGATAATAATTATTTGTCTTTTTTATTATATATTTTATTAAATATGTTTCAGTATTGTTTGTACATCGGTTTTTTCCTAATTATTAGTCTATGCGATCAGCGATTGGAAGTGATAGGTTTTCGTTTGTAAGAAAGTGTATTTTTGGTATCAATTGCGTTTCAATCCCCTTTTTTTGTTGTCTCTCTTTGATACATTTAATTTAATGAGTTCTAGTTCTTTATTTCATCCCTTTTTTCTTGCTTCCTTTTGGTACATACTCTAGCTGAAGATGACGAATAATGAATAGAATCATTTCTTCCTCCTTATCTCTTTACAATTTTACACACATGTAAGTGGTGATTTATGTGAGCTTCTAACCGTTTCTTATCTCTCTTTAGTGCATAATCTAGATGAAGATAAGTATATTATTCTATTATGAATAGAATCTTATTTGCTTTTCCTCTTAATTTATTTCCACTTCGATTTGTAGCTTGTAATTTTTCTTTTATAAGTGGCAATTTTAGTAATCTTGCCCTTTTTTGTCTCTTTTTAGTGCATCATCTAGATGAAGATAAAAATATAATTTTATTATGAATAGAATACGAGCTCTTCCTCTTGATCTATTTACACTTCGAATTGTAACGTGTAAGTTTTCATTATGTGTGACAATTTTGGTAATCTTATAGTCTTTTCTTGTCTCTTTTTAGTGCATATTCTAGATGAAGATAACAAACATAATTCTATTATGAATATAACTATACGAGTTATTCCTCTTAACCTATTTACATTTCGGATTGTAATTTGTAAGTTTTCGTTTACGTGTGGCAATTTTGGTAATCTTCTAGCCTTATCTTGTCTCTTTTTAGTGCCTAATCTAGATGAAGATAAATATATTATTCTATTATGAATAGAATCATACGAGCTCTTCCTTTTGACTTATTTACACTTCGAATTGTTGCTTGTAAGTTCTCGTTTATAGGTATATGGTGTTTTTGGTAATCTTCTAGCACTTTTTGCCTCTTTTCAGTACATAATTAAGATGAAGATAAATATGTTATTCTATTATGAATAGAACCATATTTGATTTTCCTCTTTATCTATTTACAATTCGATTTGTAGCTTGTAAGTTTTCATTTATATGTGGCAATTTTGGTAATCCTCTAGCCCTTTTATGCATTATCTAGATGAAGATGAGTATATTATTCTGTTATGAATACAATCATATTTGCTTTTCCTATTCACCTATTAATACTTCGAATTGTAACTTGTAAGGTCTCCTTTATAGGTATGTGGTGTTTTTGGTAATCTTCTAGCGCTCTTTTGTCTCTTTTTAGTGCATAATCTAGATGAAGGTAAAAATATAATTCTATTACGAATAGAACCATTCGAGCTCTTCCTCTTGACCTATTTACACTTCGAATTGTAACGTGTAAGTTTTCATTTATATGTGATAATTTGGGTAATCTTCTAGCGCTTTCTTGTCTCTTTTTAGTGCAAAATCTAGATGAAAATAAGTATATTATTCTGTTATGCATACAATCATATTTGTTTTTCCTCTTGACCTATTTACACTTCGAATTGTAACTTGTAAGTTCTCATTTATAGGTATACTTTATATTTATGTGTGGGAATTTTAGTAATCCTCTAGCCCTTTCTTGTCTCTCTTTAGTGCGTAATCTAGATGAAGATAAAAATATAATTTTATTGTGAATTGAATCATATTGGCTTTTCCTCTTAATCTATTTATACATCGAATGGTAACTTGTAAGTTTTCATTTATAAGTGGTAATTTTGGTAATCTTCTAGCCCTTTCTTGTCTCTTTTTTAGTGCGTAATCTAGATGAAGATAAAAATATAATTTTATTATGACTAGAACCATACGAGCTCTTCCTCTTGACCTATTTACGCTTCGAATTGTAACGTGTAAGTTTTTATTTATATGTTGCATTTTTGGTAATCTTCCACCCCCTTCTTATCTTTTCAGTGCATAATCTAGATGAAGATAAAAATATAATTATTTTATGAATAGAACCATACAAGCTCTTCCTCTTGACCTATTTATACTTCGAATTGTGGCAATTTTGATAATCTTCTATCCCTTTCTTGTCTCCCCTTTAGTGCATAATCTAGATGAACATGAAAATATAATTCTATTATGAACAGAATCATATCTGTAAGTTTTCATTTATGTTTGGCAATTTTGGTAATCTTCTAGCCCTTTCTTGTCTCTTTTTAGTGCATAATCTAGATGAAGATAAAAAATATAATTTTATTATGAATAGGACTATACGAGCTCTTCCTCTTGACCTAATTTCACATCAAATTGTAACTTGTAAGTTCTCATTTATAGGTACGTGGTGGTTTGGTAATCTTCTAGCACTTTCTTGTCTTTTTTAATGCATAATCTAGACGAAGATAAATATATTATTCTATTATGAATAGAATCATATTTGCGTTTCCTGTTAATCTACTTACACTTCGAATTGTAACTTGTAAGATTTCATTTATATGTGGCAATTTTGGTTTCTTCTAGCGCTTTCTTATCTCCTTTTAGTGCACAATCTAGATGAAGATAAATTCTATTATGAATAGCATCATACGAGCTCTTCCTCTTAATCTATTTACACTTCGAATTGTAACTTGTAAGTTTTCATTTATGTGTAGTAATTTTGGTAATCTTCTAGCTCATTTTAGTGCACAATCTAGATGAAGATAAATTTACTATTCTATTATGAATAGAGTAATATTTGCTTTTCCTCTTAATCTATTTACACTTCGAATTGTAACGTGTAAGTTTTCATTTATATGTGGCATTTTTGGTAATCTTCCACCCCCTTCTTATCTCTTTTTAGTGCATAATCTAGATGAAGATAAAAAATATAATTCTTTTATGAATAAAGCCCGAGATAAAACCATACAAGTTCTTCCTCTTGACCTATTTATACTTCGAATTGTAACTTGTAAGTTTTCATTTGTGTGTGTCAATTTTGTTAATCTTCTATCCCTTTCTTGCCTCTCTTTAGTGCACAATCTAGATGAAGATGAAAATATAATTTTATTATGAACAGAAGTATATCTGCTTTTCCTCTTAATCTACTTACATGCATGGATAATTTAAAATGTGTCCGTTTTGTTGATTGTAACTTGTAAGTTTTCATTTATAAGTTGCAATTTTAGTAATCTTCTAGCTGTTTCCTGTCCCTTTTTAGTGCATAATCTAGATGAACATGAAAATATAATTTTATTATGAATAGAATCATATTTGCTTTTCCTCTTAATCTATTTACACTTCGAATTGTTACTTGTAAGTTTTCATTTGTAGATAGTTTATTTGAACCATCTTTTTCTGTCGCTTTTTAATACATATAGATACCTACGCTAGATGAAGATGCAAATGTATTTCTATGGATAAAGTCATATTATGTTCTTGACCTATTTTCGATTCGAATTGTAACTTGTAAATTTAATTTGTAGGCCGTAATTTTGATAGCCAATTACGTTCTAGATCTTTATTTCAAGCCTCATTTTATCCTTATCTTTTTTTCCTACGTACTCTAGATGAATATAATGAATATAATCATCTTGTTCTCTTTACAATTATAATTGTAACTTGTAAGTTTTCTTTGTAGGTGATGATTTCCATGAGTTTCTAACTTTTTATTTCAGCATTCGTGTTTTCTTGTCGTAAATGAAGATAAACATGTATTTCCATGAACAGAATAATGCGTTCCTCTTCTTAACCTCTTTTCGAATTAAATTGTAACTTGTAAGTTTTAATTTGTAGGCCGTAATTTTGATGGCCAATTACGTTGCAGCTCTTTAGTTCAACCCTCATTTTATCCTTGTCTTTTTTCCTACGTACTTGAGATGAATATAATGAATAGAATCATATTGTTCTCTTTACAATTATAATTGTAACTTGTAAGTTTTCCTTGTAGGTGATGATTTTCGTTAGTTTCAAGGTTCCTGTTTTCTTGTCGTAAATGAAGACGAAAATGCATTTCCATGAACAGAATAATGTGTTTCTCTTTTTAACCTCTTTTCGATTTGAATTGTAACTTGTAAGTTTTCATTTATAGGTGGTGATTTTGGCGACTAATTGCGTCCTAGCCCTATATTTCAACCTCCTTTTTCTAGTCTCTTTTTAGTGCGTAGGTACTCTAGATGAAGATAAAACTGTGCTTGTGCTGTGTTCTTCCTTTTAACTTCTTTACAATTCGAATTGTAACTTGTACATTTTCATTTGTAGGGGGTGATTTAGGTGAGTTTCTAGCTCTTCATTTCAATATCTCCTTTTAATACGTACTCTAGATAAAGATAAAAATGTACTTCAATAATGAATAGTCATGTGATTTTCCTTCTGACTTCCTTACAATTTGCATTGTAACTTGTAAGTTTTCATTTGTAGGTGGTGACTTAGGCGAGCTTTTGGCCCTTTATTTCTACGCCCTTTTTTCTTATCTTTTTTTTTAAAGATAGATACATAGGTAAAGATAAAAAAATTATTGCCGACAATGGAATCATGTGTTCTTCAAATATGTTGAATCTAAGAAGCTGTTTAACCACAGTTTTTTTTTTAATCAAATACGTTGACGATATATAAGTTGTAGATTATGTTTAATCAATCCTGCTGATTTAAGATCAGTAGAGCGTAATATATGATGATAACGATGATTGATGAACGATAACCAGCAAAGGATTTAATAATTATTATTTGACCATAATAACTTGATTTTCAAATATGTTGACTCTAAGAAGCTATTTAACCACAGTTTTTTTTAATCTAATACGTTGACGATATATAAGTTGTGGGCTATGTTTAATTTACTGAATCCTGCTGATTTAAGATCAGTAGGACATAATATATGATGATGATTGATGAACGAAAACTAGCAAAAGATTTAATAATTATTATTTGACCATAAATGCAATAATATCATTTCCTTCTCGAACCCGGGAATTTGAATTTTAAATTAATAATAACAGAACGATATTACTCATAACCTGCTTCATGACTTACGTCTACGATTGACGGTTATTAATTGCGGTTTTATTTAAATAAACACTAAGCCTAGAGGCGTGTCAACTTGTTGGCCCTTCATTAAAACAACTCGAGCTCGTCTCTTGGGGCACCCACCCATTTTTTCAAATAAAATCGGTCTTTGTTATTGTAGGATCGAATTATACGACATGGGAAATGGGTTTGGATAATTTAAAATGTGTCCGTTTTGTTGATTGTGCGATAACGTATAAATGTTAGTTTCCTAGTAGAAGTTGATTTTGATACATACTTGCAACTACTGCGTCATATTGTCCCAACTATGTCAGCATCTGTAGCTCATTTATAACATAATATAATGATTTGTTATTTGACACATGTTTACAGCCATATTTGTACTTTGTTTACCTCGGGCTTGCTTGCTAACGCCTACCAAAGAGAAAGCGATGCAAGTAGCTCGCCAACCTGCGACTGACTACCAATTATATAATTTACAACACAATGCTTATTGTCGAGATAAATTTGAAGTTTCTCGTGTTTAACTTTCAATCAAGGTACTGTCTTTTCAAAGAACTTATCATCAGTGGATATAATGGGCAGAATTCTATTGGTACTCTCCAAGAAAATGTGGAAATTGGTATGGCTATAGAGTTTTGAAATATATTGTTAATGTTAATAACTGAAAGGGACAACTTATATATCGTCAAAAATCCCCTTCATTTTACAATCAATTTGAAAATGTCAGGCTTTATGAAGCTGTCATTTCTCTATCGTTTGGTGAAAATCGCAAGTTTTTAGGTGTCTTGGTTAATTTTTTATTTATAATTTTCTTAGCGTCTGCGATTTGCCATTTTTTCTTCAAATTTCTGAAATATAAATCAAATAGCTGGACAGAACCGCATTTCGCGAACTATCTTGGTTAGTACTTAGTTACTTATTAAAAAAAATAATTTAGTCCCCATATACTGGATAAAAGTATCCAGATATTAACCCAAAGACATAATATAACCTCTTAAGAAAGAGAAATTAGTTGGTGCGGGCAATCTGAATCCTAATCTGCCACGTCAAGCGGGCCAGTCTCCGTGCGCGCGCAAGCGCAGCCGTCTTTTCTTGCTTCCAGTCATCTTCTTAGCATTTAAGTATTTTGATTGATTTTAGTTTTTAATTGTTTACTATTTTATTCTATTTTTTCATTAGTAATTTTATTGTGGTTGTTTATTTTTTACTTTGACTTATTTTGATTTATTTTTTTCTTGCAAATTTGTGTTTTTATGCTTTCTGCTGTCTCTTAAACATTCTTTGTATTATCGTTAATCTCATTTTTTTTAATTATTCTTATTTTGTTCCATTATTTGTGTTTATTATCCAGTTTCTTGCTGTCGTCTTAAAGCTTCTTTGTCTTTTTATTCGCGTTATTTTTCAACTGCTTGCTAGTTTTTATTTCGCTTATTCTTCCAATTTGTAGTGTGGTTTTCATTCATCTAGACTCCTTAGTTTTTCAAAATTTATTTTGTGTGCTGTCTTCTTAAAGTTTCTTGATGTTTTAATTCGGCTTTTTTAAACTTCTTTCTACTTTGCTCTATTATTTCTTTGAAATATGTTTTGTAGTTTTCTTCCTTTCTTATTTGTATTGTGATTATAATTTCATTAATCTTATTTTTTAACGCATTTCTATTTTGTTCCATTATTTCCTTCAAACTTATATTGCGGTTGTATTTTTATTTCTCTTATTTTTTAAGTTCTTACTATTTCGTTTCCATTTGTGTTGTCATTGTTTTCAAGGTACCAGCTGTCTTCTTGGCTTTTTTATATTTTTATTAATCTGATTTTTTAAATTCTGGCAATTTTATTTCATTCTTTTCATTTACAGTGTAGTTGTATTTTCATTCATTTTACTATCATGTTCCATTTTTTGTTACAGTTTTTTAAGTATTTTTATTCATTTTATTTTTTAGTTGTTTACTATTTTATTCTATATTTTTATTTGCAATTTTATTGTGATTGTATTTTCATTTCCTTTTTTTTTACTTTGTTATTGTGATTTATTTTGTCTTGCAAATTTGTGTTTTAACGCTTTCCGCTGTCTTCTTAAACTTTCTTTGTTATTATTGTTAATCTCATTTTTTAAAATTATTTTTATTTTGTTTCATTCTCTTCATTTATAGTGTAGTAATAATAATAATAATATAATAATAATAATAATAACAATAATAATAATAATATGATGCTTTATTGTCAAAAAAATTAACAATTTGTAGACAAAGCTAGAGCAAGAGTACAAAACATATAAAAACACAAATAGAAACATACAATGAAAAGAAAAGAAAAACCAATCTATACGAAACTTTATACAATTGTGCAAATTGTGGTCAAATATTATATAAAATATTAAATATCAAAATATTAAACCATGTAAACATCAAGTACTAAACACTAACCATTAAACCAGTGTGTAAGATGCTCAAAATTAAGTATTAATAAATAAAAAAAATAATAAAAATAATTTTTCTTTTATAATTTTATTTATTTTACTGTCATGTTCAATTTTTTCTTACAAATTTGTTTTGTGCTTCGCTTCAAGCTTTCTACTTGTGCCATTCTTTCTTCTAAATTTGATTTGGTGTCGTCTTCAAATTTTCTACCATTTCCTTAAAGTTTCTTGGTGTTCATTCATCATATTTTCTCACTGCCATTTTATTCCACTCTATCTTCCAAACTTCTTTTTTATGATCAACTCCAAACTTTCTATTGTTTTCTTAAGACTGCTGCTATTTTTATTCATCTTATTTTCAAACTTCTTGCTATTTTTTTTCACACTTTTCCAATTTTGTTATATTCAAGAATTATATTGTCTTTTGTCATTTCTTCAATCTTACCTCCAATAGCTATTTTAGGCTTGTCTTCAACTTTCTTGCCGCTCACTTCTTTTTATTTTTCTCTATCTCATGCTCCAAACTAGTTTCTTGGTTGTTTTTGAGATTTTTGTGGTTGTGTTCAGGCTTTCTATTGCCTTCGTTAATTCTTTCGATCATTGTTTTGAGGTTGTTCTCAAATTTTTTGTTGCTTTCGTCCTTCTCCCTTTCTCACTTCTTTCTACTCTGTGGTTGTCTTCAAGACCCCTATTGTCTCATATACTTTCAGGGTTTGTCTCGAGAGAGTTTTAACATCATCTCATTTTGAGGTTGTCTTCAAGCTTCCTTCTTCAATCCCTCATTTCAAAATTGGGGATAAATAGCTTCTAAGCCTGAAATATGTTCCCAAATATAGCATTAGATCATATTGATCTTTTATCAAGAGGTTTTTGCTAATTAAGTAGGGTTAATGTTAATGAATCAAGAAGGGAAACTTATATATCGTCAATGTATTAACTTTTAAAAATTTGTAGCTTATTAGCTTGCCTTAAGGACTCACTGATAGTTTTAAAAAGCAAAGTGCTATTAATAGTTCTAAGTTTACTACCATTGTGAGGGTTCATGGTCAAACCAAGTGGTACTGCAAGGGTAAATGTAGATTTCATAGAACGCTTTATATCAACCCAAACTATCCAAATTACCATAAAGGGATTAAAATTCGTCAAAAATCCTTTGCAACTTTGACAACTATTCACCATTCTTCATAGAAATAACAAAGATGTATTTGATTCTCAATCGTCGACGAGTTTAAAACAACAATGGAAGCGCATAAGGCCGCGTATAAATTTTGATTTCCTTGTTTTCGTTTCTGACCCGAGTGTTTTAAAACGTACACGTACATCATCGGGGCCTCAAAAATAGATTTCTAAATCGAAGCTCTTAAACGCTTCGCGATAGAAAAGGCACATCTGTTGTTTACGACACGAAAACATTGACATTCGATTTGTTCTTGATTTTATTAAATCAAAATAATTTTCTTGGCAAGTTTGGCATGTAATATGACCACTTGCCACATAATAGCCACACGGTGAATAGTCAGTTCTCGATTTAATCAGTCATTTATTGCTCGAATCGCATTTATGTTTATTTCAGTCCCTTTATTGGTTCTATTTTAGCTCTATTAAAACGAATGTTTCCAATTATTAACGGCTTAACAACGATTTTACGCTTCGTATACGGCGGAACCGAGTTGTGGTATATACAACGCGCATTTTGAACGGATCGAGTAGGTTTCGTCAAGGTTTTTGACTTATTAACAAAGGCGTGTTTAAATCTGCTAAGCATGACCCTGTATATAGTGATGTAAAATCGTATGTTAATGTCCCATATAATATGTTACTCTTTAGGCATTCTATATTTTACGCTCAAGCGGAGTCAAAACGTGGAAAACAGGTATAATAAATTTCGAAAAACAAATAAAGAAATGTTCTTAGCAAAGCAAGAAGAAAAAAAGTCGAATTAAAAACTCAAAATATAAAAGGAAAACAGTAGTAAATAAATTAAAATTAAATGAAAATAAATGTAAAATACGGAAACGAACCATAATAGAAATACAAAAAAAATCTAGTTTAAGAAATGATTAAAATTTGTAAAGAGAATCAATGCTAACTAAATTTTATTGCAAGTTAATATATAAATTAAAAAATTGGAAAATATTGGGAGAAATAATTAGCATATAAGACATAAATTAAACAACTGAAAAGAATACAAAATAACGTTGCAAAAAAGTAGGAAAGAAAATGTTAAAAACCGGAAATAAAAACAAATAAGAATAAGTAAAAACGAAAACGAGAATATTGAAGGGTATATAGTAATTTATCTGATTTTTAAGGAAGAAAAAGAGAAACGTTGTTAACAAAGCAAGAAAACACAAAAAAGTGGAAAGGATAATTTAGAACAAAAGGGAAAAACCGTAGTAAAATAAGAAAAAAATATTTTAAAAAATTCGAAAAGAAGGAAAGAGAAGTAGAGCAAGGAAACAGATCATAATATAAATACAAGAAAGAATAAGTTAACTAAATTGACTCAAATTCATACATGCTCGAAATATGTTGGTAATAAGGAAAAATAATAAAAAGATAAATTTGAAGAGAGAAAATGAAAAAAGTTATCGGAGTAGTACTGGATTTTCGGATTTTTATAAAATTGAGGTATGAGAATAAAGAAAGAAAAATTTGAGGAGAAAAACATTAAAGTAGAAAAAATAAACACCGTACTGAAAAATTCAAAATAATTACGAATATTAAAAAAAAGTTACAAAATTGTAAGCATCAATTAGTTTAACTAAATTTTATAGTTTAAAATAAAATAGAAAAATGTTGTAAATAAAACAAGAAAGCAGAAAAAAACTGAAAAGCGAAATAATAAAAATAAATAAGAAAACAAATAAAATTGTTAAAGCATCAATTCTAACTTTCAACAAAAGAAAGATCGATACTTAAAAAAAATTATATGTCTCATCTTTATAAGCACACAACTGAAGTAAAACTTCTGAAAGAGATATAAGGAATTAAGTTTTTATTTTTTAAGCGTTTTTTTTCTCAACTTTTGCCACCGGTTTCGACACTTTTTTTAAATATTTTTTTCTTTTTTGTTCAATTCCGCGTTTCTAACTATTTTTTTATTAATTTTTGTCTTTATTTCGTTTTATAATACATTTATTTACTTTCCGAACAATTTTTTTTTCGCTTATTTGGTTTTATAATACTTTTATTAACTTTCCGATCTTTTTTTTTTATTATTTCGTTTAATAATACTTTTATTAACTTTTCGAACATTTTTTGCCTTTTTTTTATATTTTCGTATTTTTGTTATTTTATTTTTCATAAAGCATTTTTTTTCTTCCAATTTTTGCCATCCACGACCTCGTACCTGAACTCTTTCGCTTCTTTTCGCCGAAACCGCGTTTCTCTAACTCTCTAACTTAATAATTTTGTCTTTATTTCGTTTTATAATACTTTTATATACTTTCCGGACAATTTTTTATTATTTTATTTTTCGCTTATTTGGTTTTATAACACTTTTATTAACTTTTCGAACATTCTTGCCTTTTTTATTTTTTCTTATTTTCTGTTATTTTTTTTTTCATGAAACATTTTTTTTATTTTTTTTTTTTTAATTTTTGTCTTTATTTCGTTTTATAATACTTTTATTTATTTTCCGAACAATTTTTTCTTTTTTTTAATTTTTTTCGCTTATTTGGTTTTATAATACTTTTATTAACATTTCGAACATTTTTGACCTTTTTTAATTCTTTTCATTTTTGTTAAATTTTTTCATAAAGCATTTTTTTCTTCCAATTTTTGCCATCTCCGACCTCGTAGCTGAACTCTTTCGCCTTTTTTCGCTCAAAACCGCGTTTCTCTAACTTTTTTTTATTAATTTTTGTCTTTATTTCGTTTTATAATACTTTTATTTACTTTCCGAACAATTTTTTCTTTTTTTTATTATCACTTTTTTTCGCTTATTTGGTTTTATAATACTTTTATTAACTTTCGGAACAGTAATTTTTTTATTATTTTTTTTCTTATTTCGTTTTATAATACTTTTATTAACTTTTCGAACATTTTTTCCAGTTTTTAATTTTTATCATTTTTGTTACTTTTTTCCTTCCAATTTTTGCCATCCCCGACCTCGTAGCTAAACTCTTTCGCCTTTTTTTCGCCGAAAACCGCGTTTCTCTAACTTTTTTCTTTATTAATTTTTGTCTTTATATCGTTTTATAATTTTATTTACTTTACGAACAATTTTTTCTTTTTTTTAATTTTTTTTCTCTTATTTGGTTTTATAATACTTTTATTTACTTTCCGAACAACTTTTTCTTTTTTTTTTATTTTTTTCTCTTATTTGGTTTTATAATACTTTCATTAACTTTCCGAACAATCTTTTTTTTATTATTTTTTTATTCTTATTTCGCTTTATAATACTTTTTTAACTTTCCAAACATTGTTTACCATTTTTTTTCTTCCCATTTTTTGTTATATTTTTTATAACGCAATTTTTTCTTCCCATTTATGCCATCCCCGACCTCGTGGCTGGACTCCTCCGCATTTTTTTCGCCGAAAACCGCGATTCTCTAACTTTTTTTTTCTTGTTTCGTTTTATAATATTTTATTAACTTTCCGAACAATTTTTTAAGTTTCTTAAAATTTTTTCCCATTTTTTCGAAATTTTTTGGGTATCCAGTGGTAAGGGGTATAAATCCTCGACACCCCCCCCCCCCCTCCTCCTCCTAAAGGTTCTGCCTCTAGATGACGATGGTTATATTATTACGAGAGGTGCTTCTAGATTCTGTCTACTCCTTGTTAAGTGAATAGGCCCATCGAACAATCCACATCGACCTCATGATCTATTGTGGCTCATACCTAGTTGAAGTTTCTCCCTAGAGATTTAGCTTCTAGATGAGGATGATTATATTATTAGGAGAGGTGCTTCCAGATCCCTTCTACTCTTTGTAAAGTAAATAACCCATCAGACCCTATTGTGGCTCGTACCTAATTGCAGCTTCTCTCTAGAGATTCAGCCTCTAGAGGACGTTGATTATATTATTAGGAGAGGTCACTTTCAGATCTCTTCTACTCTTTGTAAAGTGAATAACCCATCAGGCCTTGCACCTTGACCTCATGACCTATTGTGGCTCATATCTTGTTGCAGCTTCTTCCAACAGATTTAACTCCTTCTAAACCTTCCACCTCGACCTCATGGTCTGTTGTAGCTCATACCTAGTTGAAGTTTTTCTTTAGAGATTCAGCCTCTAGACGACGATTATTATAATATTACGAGAGGTGCTTCTAGATTCTGTCTACTCCTTGTTAAGTGAATAGCCCATCGAACAATCCACCTCGACCTTATGATCTATTGTGGCTCATACCTAGTTGAAGTTTCTCCCTAGAGATTTAGCTTCTAGATGAGGATGATTATATTATTAGGAGAGGTGCTTCCAGATCCCTTCTACTCTTTGTAAAGTAAATAACCCATCAGACCCTATTGTGGCTCGTACCTAATTGCAGCTTCTCTCTAGAGATTCAGCCTCTAGAGGACGTTGATTATATTATTAGGAGAGGTCACTTTCAGATCTCTTCTACTCTTTGTAAAGTGAATAACCCATCAGGCCTTGCACCTTGACCTCATGACCTATTGTGGCTCATATCTTGTTGCAGCTTCTTCCAACAGATTTAACTCCTTCTAAACCTTCCACCTCGAACTCATGGTCTATTGTAGCTCATACCTAGTTGAAGTTTCTCTTTAGAGATTCAGCCTCTAGACGACGTTGATTCTATTATTAGAAGAGAACCTGTGTACTCCTTGTAAAGGGGCTAGCTCATCAGACCCTCAACCTCGACCTCACAGTCTATTGTGGCTCATACCTTATGGCAGCTTCTCCCAGCAGATTCAAATTCTTCTCTCTCCACCTCGTCCTCATGGTCCATTATGGTTCAGTTCTAGTTGAGGCTTCACCTAACACGTTCGGCTTCCTGACGAAGTATATTATACTACTAATGTCATTGGAAGAGGTTACTTCTAGGTTTTCTGGTAATGGATTTTGTCTTCCAAAGATTGACTGCCAAAGTTGGTAGGCCTACGCCTGACTCTCCACCGTTACCTAATGGCTTGTTAAAGCTTCTTCCGATAGAATCAGTTGCTTGAGGAAGTCGATCTGGTTTTTTGATTGTATCGAATTCTTGCAGTTGCAGGTGTGGTACTATGAAGAACTAGATCCTGGAGGCCCCAGTCAGTTGCTCCTCTGTTCAGGTTGTGTTTCCCACTTCTATAATCTAAATTATGTAACCTGGTGGGCTTATTGGTTCTTTGTCATTTGTTTATTTGCACCTCAAGTGGCGCCCAAGGCGATAGCTTGAGTTTAAGATGGCTAAGAAAGCCTTCCTCTCCCAGGGTGTCCTGCTAAGATGCTAATGGCAAGGTTAATGGATTTTTGCAGCTCAAACCCAGTTTGGAATTCCTGTAGCAGAATAAGGTTTGGAGAAATTCCTTTAAGTCTTCTGGTCCCAGCCAGTGAGGGAGCGTTGTGTAAATTTCAATTTTACATTTGGTGTTTGTAATATCGATCAAGAAACTGGAGACAGCGACGTAGGTTAACTGGGGAGTAATCAGAACTAGGAATCTAAATTGCGTAACCTGGTGGATGTATTGGTTCCTTCTTCATTGTTTATTTGCACCTCATGTGATGGTTCATCGGATTGAACTGCATCTTCAAAGCACTTATATGTAAAATTATATGAATAAATGAACACATAAGCTTTTGCATCCTACATGATCGTTGGCCTAGATTCGTTAGCCATTGTAGACATCCCTATTTGTATGTTTTCTCATTTAATTTATTCCTCATTACGCTAAATAAGTATTAGGTTGGCTTTGTTGTTATTGTTGTGACACCGTCATTACGTTACTCTCTTTGCTTAACAGCGGTCGTGTGTGTGTGTGTGTGTTTTAGTGAAATTTGTGACGTGGGATGATAGGTGATAAAAATGCGTGTTTATAAAAAATATTTATACGCGACGGCAGAAGAGCGTCGGGGCGCGTCGCGTCGCGATACTTTTCGATTGAGTGGCATTTAAGAGTCCTAATTTAAAATTCTATTTTCGTTGCTCCGGATGATATACGGGTGCGTTCCCATGTATTAACGGCTCTATACGTATTTACGCAACTGGATTTAATGGTTGTTGCGCGATGATGTGGGACTTTAAAAAATAAATACGACCGTATTTATAGGATTAGAAAGAGCGGGATGTTTTATTGTTTATGGCCGTTTCGAGAGCCACTTATCCTAAAGGAATTATTATTATTATTACTATTAGGATGAGCTTAGTACAAAAATACATCCTACATGCCTGATGGGCATTATCTCGTTTAATTAAGCGCATTTTTCAACAACGTTCCGAG
>JAEQML010069894.1:0-17168 GCA_016904865.1 Pissodes strobi | reverse complement strand
ACACGCAATCTAATACACGCTGGAAAATATCAATAACACGCCAATAATATTATGCCGAAAGATCACAAATATCACCTAAACTTAGGTTTACCGGTCTTTGCCGATATCACCTACGGCCTTTTGCACCTGGACTACTACTAAGCACCTTGGGACCCATAAACTCTCAGTGGCAATTGAGATAATGTCCATACCTCTATTGCTGCTGTCGGTACCAATGAAAGACAACCAACTGTATTGATTGGTAGCTACTTGGTTAGCTGCTTAATCTCTCTTTAAGCAAAGCTTGCTCCAAACAACAATAGGTCCAAATAAAAATAGCTTGCTCCATATACACAACTGCAAGCAGAAATAGCTCCCGCCAAAAAGTAGCACCCATAAAAAAAATAGCTCATGGTAAAAATGGCTCCCGGAAAAAAACCTTGAAAGAGAAAAAGTGCTAAGTATGCATTCTCTCACTGCAATTTCAGGCAGCTCCTCTTTCAGAATACTCTCCACTCAAAGAGTAGTTAAAAATAATAATGAGAGTCGTCTTGCCAAAATGCGAAGGTCATAATAAAACCAATATCATATCACCCTACAGGTGATAGACATAAAATACTAACAGAAACTGACCAATAATATATCCACTATTTCCTCTTTTAAGAGTTTAGACCCCCCAGGCAAAACAAAGCTTGTCCATTTATGTCATTAATATTAAATCTAAATTTACTAAGCTTATGTAGGACTTTACAAGTTCTTATAAGCAAGAATTCAAAGTAGAAAAGAAATTCATCAAAGATTATATACAACTTTATACAACATTATAGTCCATTATACACTACGGGTGCCCATAAGACAAAGAATCAGCTATGAGTGCTCGATTGCAATATCATACCGAAGACGGTATCATGAACTATTATTCAATACGCTTGTTTTCCCTGAAATATTACTTCTTGCAAAAATAATGAGTATAAATAAGTCATGCTATGCCTGTTCCAGGCCCAAGTTATCTTTTGTTTGACGGTATTGCATGATATACGTGCAAGAATTAGTAAATTTTCAAAAATAACACTCTCTATATAGCAGTATTGTGCAGTATTTCAATCCCCTCTGAGAACAGCTAGAAAACTATAATGCAGTAACTTACACCCTGATAAAATAAATTCCCCTGTAGATAAAATAAATGAGCATGTACAAAATGTAAGTTACGTAGAGTTTTCCGATGGTAATGACGAATTGGGAGCAAAGCTCTTCCCTATAAGCATCCCTTGAGAAAGGAAACGGCGCGGCGTACTTTGTTCCGGAATTCCACCGCACGTGGCAAGTTTCCAACATAAATCTTGACTTCAGGCATAATCCATCCAATCCACAGCCAAGCAATTTACTACAGCAACTATTCCACTTTTTAGTCCGAAATAAGTATAATCCCCCTCAGGGTGAATTAAAAATTCTTAAACTTTTATCAGGCATACGCCCTGCCTCCTTGGAAGGTTTACCAAAGAAAGAGAAAAGCCAGGTCAAAATCGGCCACCTAGATCGTGAAATTCAATGTAAAAAAACTCGACCCCCAGGCCCGCTTCAAATTGTCCTGTAACATACGTAAAATATCACCAGCCGGTTGTCACCAAATTTACTAACATCTGCAATATGCAATGAAACGTACCTAAGGCTGATATGCATTGCTGGCAAAAGAAAGAAATCCAACGATAAAACCATTATTGACACAGACGAAACAAACAGAAACTAATTCGTTCCGGCCGGCGGCGGCGCCATTTAAGACTCCCAACATCAAATCTGTTCAACGCATAAATTTGCGATCAATCGGACCTAAACGTACCTTTAGTTCCAGCCGTTGTCCTTGTTAGATCGCCTGCAAAGCAATTCGAGCGACGTTGCCAAGTTAGAGAATACACACATTTACGAAAACATCCTGACTGCGTATATTTAAAGCGAAAGCGAAAAACAGTCGTTTAACAACAAACTAATGGTAGCATATCAATTAATTATGTATTTTCTTGTTGGCTTGAACCGTAACCACGTCAAAATCGCATGAAGAACGCTAGCGAATATAACACCTGGCAACGTTTCAAGAATATCCCTTTCATTTATTATATTCGTCCATAGGCAACCAACAATTCCCCCCATGACTATCACGATTTATTATTATTGTATTGTTTGAAGGTTAATATCAAAAGTAAACATTGATTGAATTTAACTTTTCCTGTTAAATATTGAAATAAACCCAGGAAAAACAACCGAGAAATTCCGAAACCAATGTTTCTGACCTTCATGAGACCGTTTTTAATGTATATTATCACCGAAAAGGAAGTTATTCGTAAAGGTAAGATATTTAATTGAACGTTTTGAAGTGCATTGCTGTACACCCTATAACTTGAATGTTTTTCTCGATAGCAAGCGGCAGAATACGGTACGATCTATTGAATGATTATGTGCTAAGCCAGTGATATCAAACAGAGAAAATCAAATTACGTATATAACTATCGTGCTTTCAATTTATTTTTTTAACAGCTCGATAAAAGGCTCTGGTCGCTCGACAATCATGCAGAATCCAGGCAAGTATATAATATTATAGTCAGCTATATTATAGACATGCTAGCATAATAGACGCAGGATAAGGGTGGAATTACATGTTTTCATGCTAAATTGACATGTAATAACTAGTCCCAGCTTATAAAAAAAACACGTTGAATGTTATTTTTTAATAAAACAAAATTGTTGTAAAAACTAGTTAATTATTTGTCTAATAATACTGCTCATAAGGTAACTCGAAAATAACCTTTCCTCTTCCCTTAAGGGAATGTTTGCCAAACTCAAATTGACAAACACAGCTTTTTAGGGAAAAAATACTTTTACTGGATTATCAAGCTTTTGGCAGCATACTTATATTCTGCTATTACTCCAAAATGGTCAGAAATGGCAATTTTTCGGTGTGAACAGGTTATTACCATGTCAGCAACTTCAAATACGTTTAGATCATTAACAACAACATGTGGTTTTATTATCCGATGTCGAAATCGCTGATCGGATTGTGTAATTAAGGAACTGGGTGTTTAGACCTATCGGTTTTGAAAGGTGCTAGATTCCTAAAATTTCGAAAAAACTATGGCAAGTAGATTATATATTATGCTTTGTATTGTGACAATTTGTGCTTTTTAACTGTGACGCCACGCCTTACTTAGCGTGTAGGAGAGTAGCTCTGATTTAGGAACGCACTACGTCAAGTTGAGAAGAGATAATAAAGGAGACACGTCGATAAAAACAATAACAAGTTTATTTACAAACAAACTTAACAACGGTTAGACTGTATGCTAATAAAGGCTGTTAAGGATTATAGATGAATTAAGAGTTCACACTATACCCAATTAATATGAAATGCATGTCTTCTCGAGGGAGGCTTAGTTCAATAGCTATTTAGTTATTTTATTAATAAAGTTTATGTGAGCGGAGTTGTCTTTTATTTAGGTAAAAGTGAGAGCCCGAAAGCCTGATGAACTTGGTGTTTGCCTGCGTATTTATATGTTATAAAATGCTGGCGGCTGCATCATTAAGGATTAAAATCGCTCTCGTCGACCGCTCAAGTTGTTTATAATTAACAGTGAATGTTTATATAATATTTGTCAAGTTCAAGTTCAAACTTACGACAGGGTGATATTTAATTAATTATTTTAAGTAGTTCACACATTCCCCCTTCCTGATAACGTTGGTCCCCAACGTTTTAACCTGACTTATTTGCTTTAAAAGAGAGAAAACCGACCTCAATTCGAGAAGACATACTATATTGCACCTAATTTTATTATCATTTAATATATATTCCGTCAGTGGACTTGTTCTGGTTCAGATCCACCCATTTCCATTTCGTGTAGTCGTAAGTTCTTGTGTGGTTTGCCTCGCTCTTTGTGCTAGTTATAGGTACATGTAACAAAAGAATATAGGTTTACAAGTTATATTAACAATGTTCTAATCTTAACCTATGTTTTCTTATTTGTGACGTTTTTAGTTGTCTTATTAACAAAATCATAATTTGTTAAACCCGGCTTTTTACTAGAGATGTATTATTGCAAAATTCTATGGCAAACAACGTTTTATGTCTTAGTATTCATTGTGGTAATAAAGCAACTACGTGACAATCGTATTATTTAAATACGGTTCTGTTTTTTACCTTATTACTAATTATATATGATCAAAAATTTTCCCTATTTGATTTCTTTAATCTTACTGATATAATATACCTTATATTTAATGCAAACCTATCCATTTTGAGAGCATCGCTTTCCTTTCTTATACTGGCTTATAATGCCATTTATTTTTAAAACTAGAGTTTTATGTCTATGGACAATAAATTGCCTCTTATATGATATCTTTTCTATTAAGATGCGTCCATCCCGACAGAGGTGACATTAATTCATTGTCTTAATAGCTCTGTTCCAACTGACTATGAAAACCGTACATGGGACGGTAATTTCCAGTTGTATAATTCGTTTGTCAACATGACAGGTTATTCATCGCCTTCAAAAGTGAAATTGACAACTAGAAATAACGGTCCCTCGTACTGTTTTCAAGTCGGTTGGAACAAACCTTATATTTGTTAGTTTTTTGGAAAAAGTTCTGTTAATGGGGTCTATATATAAAGATAATGAATTTTTACCCTTGGCATTAAAAATCAACTTATTGCGGCTCTGTCTTAAAATAAACTACCTATCCTATATTAACAATATTACGTTATGTTAAACTTATTTCTTGTTAGAATAAGATTCTAAGGTCCTGTCTTTATTCTATTTATCCATTGTTATTTATACAAATGTATTAAAACTATATAGTATATAGACTTTCCCGTCTATGTATAAAATATTTGCTAACAGCATTATAACAGTTTATTGACTCAGTGTATATCAAATCACTCAATTTATTTTACTTGCTGACCTAATTCAACATGCTAGCTTTGTTTAAAGCAATAAAATATCTTTGCAACATATCATATTTCTTTATGAATCTTATTATTGTCTCAAGTTATTGCTTTGAAATGCATCACTTCGATGAGTTAATATTAATAATGCTATATAAATTAATAGAGAATTATACGTTACGCTTCCCTGGCGACTAAATATCATTGTTTGCAGATTCCTTCGCTGTCGGGCGTTCCCTTTAAGTAGTTTGCTTTTGTGTTGCGGACTGCTTGTTTACACAAAGCCTGGCAGATGTTGCTCGTAGTCGTCCTTTTCGGTTTCGTCTGTCATTGTAATCGTACCAGGTTCCTTATGGGTGTGTCAAAAATGGCGTCGACTTGATTTTGTTGCTTCTTTGTGTGTTGGAATTGGATGAGCTAAATAATACAATCAAATATAAGTATCGTGACTATATAAGTATGGTGACATTGAGGACAAATGTGCCTCTTTTTGGCCGACTTGTGCTACTGTAGTCTGCACACATTGACCTGAAATACGACATAGGCACGAGATTTTTGGCAATATTAGACAATTGGCAAGATTTGATCTGGAATAGATTCTAAGGTTTGTTATTATTCAATTATTTTTTTAAATTATCTAATTCGTTGTCTACTGCTACTGGTATTTTATCCATATTATAAATTCTTATACTTTTTTATCTTCTAGGAACCCCTAGTCGAAGAACGGGACAACTTCTGAACTTCTACTAGTGATTCTACGATTGGCTGAGTTCTCTATGGCTTGGAATGAGTCCTGACTGGTCCTGGATTGAGATCCATGCAGCATGTTCTCAAGGTAAGGTTATATATACATTATTTACAATTTCTTGCTGCTTTTCTATACACTTCTTGGTATCGCTTACATATACATTTTCCCATATATTTATCTTATTCTATGTTTTTTATATTTACTTTCCATATCTAGTTTTGCTATTTATTAGGTATTCTATGTACCTATGCTATGCTATCTATCTATGCTTTATTACGTGACTAGTTTTATGTAAACAATATAGGACATTATATTGTTATTTATATATCCACATATGCTCCCTTTTAAACACACATTATATAAACATCTTTTGCTTATACATTTCTCCATTATTTCACCTTATGTATGCCTTACATAAACAACTTTTGCTTATATATTTCCTCACTATGTACGCTTCTTATCTCAAAAACATCTTCTATATTTCTTCTCACTTTACATAAACAACTTTTCAACTTATGTATGCTTCTTCTATACTCTTCATGCTTTACATAAACATTTCTTGCTTATGTAACATTTAATTTTGAAACTTTGAGCTTCTCGGGTACCAAAATATTTGCTTCAACTTCTTTGTACGTCAGCGTAGCTACTTCAGTCCCTATATGCCTCAACTTTTCCATGCCTAAATTTTTTGCTGTGACGTTATCCTTTAGACAATTCGTCGTTGCAGTCTTATTTAGGCCGGAGAACACTTTACTTTATAATATTTCCTCGTATACACATATATTCCTCCTGTATATACTTTCAATACACAATTTTAAGGCCAACTCACATTTACTTGTGCTTTACTATATATATCTTCACATTTGCTTCACCTATTTATTTTGCATACATAGTTTACTAATCTTCTCTATTTTATATATAATGTTTATTTTTCTATATTCAGTTTATTAACTTCCAAGTGTTTTTATTTATATATTTTGTCCCATTAACACTCGGCCTTATATTATGCTATGTTTCACTATATATTTTCTATGTTTCACTATATTTCACTATATATTTTCCTTATTTATATTTTAACTTCCTAAGTGCCTTGTATATATCATTTTCTACGAGCACTTGAGTTTTATATTTACACTATTTACATTTTGAAGCTTCGGGTCTGTCCTAGTTTTTGTGTTTTGGGCTTAGTTTCTTATTTTACTTGAGTACTGGTTCCATATAATTATATTTTTCCTATCTTCGTCCTCTTCAGTAGTTTCTCTTGCTTGCTCCATGGTTTCCTTTAGTTTCTCCTATACAAATCTGTTGTATTGCTCTATATACTTAACTATATTTGTGTTTTCGGTATTGACTTGCACCTTCGCCAAAAAATAGCATGTCCCACAACGTTAGCTTTTTTCTTTGTTTGTTCCAGGTATGAACATAAATCCCTAGATGGCGCCTCTGTCTTCCGTGACGCAGACCGTACTTCGGCGACCGTCCGTAGATTCAGCACGTGGCCGTACTCTGTCTGTGGTGACGCCGACCGCCCGTAGATGGCAGCACTTGGCCGTACCTCGGCGCGTGATTCGAAACCAATATGTGCTATGCAATAGCTAAATTGACCTAGCCTGCGTTTATTAAATGTTTAATTGCTTAATGATTTACTTGATTTAATTTAAATTATTACTATTGTTGTGACGTAGATTCATTAAGATGGCGGCACTAGGCCAAATTAACACTAAATTGCTTGGCGTATGAGAGGGACGCTTAATTTAAATTGTTTCTGGAACGCGACGGAACTGTTTATTTAATAAAATTTATGGGAGCCGTGTTGTCTTTTATTTAAGTATTCGATCTGATATTTATAAGGTAAGTCTTTCGGGTTTAAGTTTATCACAAATTGCTAAGGCACTTTCACTACTTTTTAAAACTCCCCAAAAACTATCTCTTTACTGGAAATTCTGATACTTCACAAATTCGACTCTCACTATACTTTTAGTAGCCCCCGAATGCCGTATACCTGTGCATACGTTCATCCAGGTTAGGTAAGGACCTGATCGCCCTGGACCTGTGTCCAGGTATGCACAGATATGGGGGTTGTGGGATAGAACAGCTAGAAGTGTACGCACCTGTGTGCTGTACTGCAACTAGACTGAGCGGTTTGAGAGACCCGAAAGCCTGAACTTAGTGTTTGCCTGCGTATTTATATGTTACAAAATGCTGATGGCTGCATCATTAAGGATTAAAATCGCTCCCGTCGACCGCTCAAGTTGTTTATAATTAACAGTGAATGTTTATATAACATTTGTCAAGTTCAATTTCAAGCTTACGACAGGGTGATATTTAATTAATGCTTTTAAGTAGTTCACAGTATTATTTATCGAATGTTCTACTGAGGTACTCTGCTTATTGTCCTTAATTTAAAATTATCTTATTTCACCTGTTATCCTAATAATAATTACGTGCTAATTTTCTTTCAGCTTTGACAATGAATAATTTACTTTCAACAACAAATACATTTTTAAGTTGGAATAATTTTGAATTTTGCTTTTAGCCGTGAACTTCTACAGTCAGTTACAGAATCGCCTATTACCGATGAGAAGTTCCCACTGAATATGTCACACATTATTAAGGTTAATGGTCATACATGCAGAGCAATGAGACTAAGTTACGTTGGCGAATTGGGATTTGAAATACACATTCCATACGATCATTGTATATCCGTATATAACAAAATTATCGAAGGTGGACGGGGATTTGACTTAAAACATGCAGGTTTTAGAGCTTTGGACTCATTGAGTATGGAAAAAGGTTAGCAAATATTTTCTAAACTTATTCAAAATAATTTTGTATTAAAACTCACGTTTGTACAAAAAAAATCAGAAAAATTGTATACGACTAGAATACTACTTCTTGACTCTGTTTGAAAATATTTAAAGACCCCACATATAGTGGATTGAACAATTGTTTCTATGACATTTATCTTAGTAAAGTTACCAAGAGATAGATATATCGGTCTCAATTTAAATTTTTTCGCGCACTAGTAAAGTAGGTAATAATTTTTTCGGGTTGCAAAGCACTTTAGCCGCCAAATACTTTTATATAAAATAAATTTTATCGGAAAAGTTAATTTATTGTTACGTTTGTCCGTGGATCCTAATAAAATCACAACTTTTACTATTTTGAAATAATACTCTGTTTATTCCTTAACACTCCCTATAGAATTAAACACACTAAACTACTCTTATAACTTTGCAACGATTAGATCCTTACAATTCAGCACTTTATGATTAACTAAATACAACACGCGTTCTGCCCGCTGTTTATATCCAGTCTAAAATATATCGCGAATACTCCAGACGAAGCGAGGCCTCTCCATATTATCCTCGACCAGAGCTGCAGACACCGGGAAACTTGCACAGCTCCCGAATCTTCTCGGCCGGCGATGACTCATACGGAAAGAACATAGATCCGACAAGGTTAGTTGTATAGGGTAGTACAAAACATTCAGATGGTTGTTAGCCGTAACATTATGACCACTTGTGAAAAAAAATTCTAGCAGGTACTATTTTTAATGGCGGAGTAGCTAGCAGCGTCTAATAGTAGCCTCAAACAGTTTTTTTCTTGATTTTGGGCATGCCTTGGGTTAGTTTTTTCTGGTTGCGCCCCCGTAGCGCGCGAAGCAAGCGGAGGGCCATGTCGCAGTCAAAACATCAAAACATCAATTTATTTCATGTCACTTACACAAAGTGCTTACATACGTCAAACAAAAGTACAAAATAAAATTTGGAGCAGTAGAATAACAAGTACCTATTTAAATGTATCCTCTACAGTAACAGATTCTAAAATCTCCTATAACTACGAGTTTTTTACATTAAGTAATATAATCCGAATAACATGTGAAAATTTTCAATTTAAGCACAGTGGATCATGCGTAAAGTGAAATAACGCTACGTTAGTATTTTCACTTTTATTTACTTTTCCAATTTATTACAGTGTAGCGAGAGCGATATTAAACTGATAAAAAAGGCAGATATTACTTTTTGATCGGTGCCATAAATATAGGCATAGGTCAAGAAGGATTTCAAATTTTGGGAAATTTTCAAATTTTTCGAAACGTTCAAATTATCCTTATTTTTTTAATATGTGCTTCTATAAACCATCTGCTATGATTCTTTAAAAAAAAACTGCTACTTTTTGAGCCGCTAAAGTGATTTGCACCCATTTTCCGTATTAGTGCGGCAAATAACATCTTTCGCACTAAAATGAGTTTGAAAAGTAGGCAAATATTTCGCAGGAAAAATATTTCATACTGTAATAACAGATTGAACCAGTAGCCCAGAGAAACCCACACCAGATGCGAAACCTCCCGCCTAACGCATGAAACAAGAATTCGTTTAAAGCTCCGCCTCCTTGGGATGGCCAGCCATCCCAAGAAATAGTCAGAGCAAGCTCTAGTGTGATTCTAAACGCGAGCCACGCGAGTTTTGTCGTTTAGTCCGAGAGCGTTACGAAAAATAATTAATATTTATTTTATTTTTGTTAAAAATGCCTGGTTATAAGTGCCTTTATTTGGATTGTTCTACTAGAAGCGGTGGCGAAAAATAATTATTTAAATTACCCCGCGATCCTGAAAGGCATGTATAAATGTTGTTTACTGCACACTCCCGCACACTTATTTCCAAAGTTATTGCATATTCTAAAATCAAATAAGCACGAAATTCAATTAAATCTGAAAACTGGCAGATACAATGTTATAGTTAAATCTTTTTTAAATCCAACTAATGTTATACAGTCCGCCAGAATATTGGCCACATATGGGAAATTTTCTTATTATTATGAAATCGGAACTTTTGTTTTAACCAATCTATTCTGCATGTCTGACAATCTAAAAATAAAATGTTTCTGTTTTCCTAGTATAGGGCCTGAAATCGTGAATTCATTTGCGTGACATTTGCCACATTCATGACGTCATACGCGTGAGAGATCGTATGAATTTGTTTACTTAGACCTTAATTTAATTATAACGTATCGGAATCGGCTCAAATGGCTAAAATAAATTGGAACTAACTGAAACTAACCGAAAGTTTATTGAACGACTAACCAAAACTAACCAAATGCACCAAAACGGGCTAAAAAGGTACCGAACCGAATTTTGGCGACTAACCAAAACTAACCGAAAACATTAAATTTGATTATAAGGTATCGGAACTGGTTCAAATAACTAAAATAAATTGGAACTAACTGAAACTATACGAAAGTTGATTGGACCACTAACCAAAACTAACCATAAGCGCCAAAACGGTCTAAAACCTATCGGAACAGGTTACATAAATTAAAGTAAGTTAAAATTAACCAAAACGAACCGAATTTTGTTGACTAACGAAAACAAACTACAAACATTAAATTTGATTATAACGTATCGAAACCGGTTCAAGTGACTAAAATAATTTGAAACTAACTGAAAGTAACCGAAAGTTGATTGAATGACTAACCAAAACTAACCAAAGGTAACTAAAAACACCAAAACGGGCTAAAACTTATCAGAACCGCTACAAATGTTAAAGTAAGTAAAAACTAACCCAAATTAACCGCATTTTGGCGACTAACCAAAACTAACCAATAACATTAAAATTGCTTATAACACACCGCAACTGGTTCAAATGACTAAAATATATTAAAACTAACTGAACTTTACCGAAAGTTGATTGAACGACTAACTAACCAAAAGTAACCAAAAGCACCAAAACGGGCTAAAACGCATCGAAATAGATTAAAAATATTGAAGTAAGTTAAAACTAACCCAAATTAACCGAATTTTGGTGACTAGCCAAAACCAACCAGAAACGTTAAAAATGCTTATAACGTCTCAGAACTGGTTCAAATGACTAAAATAAATTGGAACTAACTGAAATTTACCTAAAGTTGACTGAACGACTAACCAAAACTAACTAATATTAACTAAAATCATCAAATCGGGCTAAAACGTATCGAAATAGATTCAAAATATTGACGTAAGTTAAAACTAACCCAAATTAACCGAATTTTGGTGACTGACCAAAATTAACCAAAAACACTAAAATTATTTACAACGTATCGGAACTGGTTAAAATGATTATAATAAATTAAAACTACTTGAAATTAACTGACAGTTGATTGAACGACTAACCAAGACTAACCAAAAGCACCAGAAAGTGCTAAGACATATCGGAACATATTGAAAATGTTAAGGTAAGTTGAAACTAACTTTAATTATTCGAATTTTGGCGACTAACTAGAATTAACCAAAACATTAAAATTGGTTATAACGTATAGAATCCGGTTCAAATGACTGAAATAAATTAAAACTAACCGAAAGCTGATTGAATGACTAACCAAAACCAAACAAAAGTAGCCATAAACACCAAAAAGGGCTAAACGTATCGGAACTGATTAAAGGTATTAAAATAAGTAACTAACCCAAATTAACCGAATTTTGGCGACTAACTAAAATTAACCAAAATCATTTAAATTGGTTATAACGTATCGGAACCTGTTCAATTGACTAAAATAAATTGGAACTGGCTGAAAGTAAACGAATCGTATGATTGAATGACTAACCAAAAGTAAATAAAAGCACCAAAACCGGCTAAAACGTATCGAAATAGATTAAAAATATAGAAGTAACTTAAACTAATACAAAATTAACCGAATTTTGGTAACTAACCAAAAACACTAAAATTGGGTATAACGTATCGGAACTGGTTCAAATGGCCAAAATAAATTAAAACTAACTGATATTAGCCGAAAGTTTATTGAATGATTTACCAAAACTAACCAAAAGTAACGAAAAGCACTAAAAAGGGCTAAAACACATTAGAACAGATTCAAAATATTAAGGTAAGTTGAAACGATCTTAAATTAACCGAATGTTGGCGTCCAACTAAACCCACCCAAACTAACCCAACCAAAGTTATCCAAAAACATTAAAATTGGTTATAACGTATCGGAATCGCTTCAAATGACTAAAATATATTAAAAGTAACTAACACTAATCGGAAGCTGATTGAATGACCAACCAAAACTAATCACAAGTAACCAAAAACCGGTTTCGATACGTTATAACTAATTTGAATGTTTTTGGTTAATTTTAGTTAGTCACCAAAATTCGGCTAATTTAAGTTAATTTCAGCTCACTTTAATGATTTTAACCTGTTTTGATATGTTTTAGCCCTTTTTGGTGCTTTTGATTACTTTTGGTTAGTTTTGGTTAGTCGATCAACCAACTTTCGGTTAATTTCAGTTAGTTTTAATTTATTTTAGTCATTTGAACCGGCTTCTATACATTATCAATTTTACTGTTTTTGGTTAGTTTTGGTTAGTCATTCAATCAACTTTCGGTTACTTTCAATTAGTTCCAATTTATTTTAGTCATTTGAACCGGTTCCGATACGTTATAACAAGTTTAAATTCTTTTGGTCAATTTAAGTAAGTCGCCAAACTTTGGTTAACTTTAACTTACTTTAATATTTTTAATCTGTGCCTATACGTTTAAGCTCTTTTTGCTGCTTTTGGATACTTTTGGTTATTTTTGGTTAATCGTTCATTCAATTTTCGGTTGATATCAGTTAGTTTTAATTTATTTTAGTCATTTGAACCAGTTCCGATACGTTATAACAAATTTTAATGTTTTTGGTTAGTTTAGGTTAGTCGCCAATATTCGGTGAATTTGGGTTAGTTTTAAATTACTTTAATATTTTGAATCTGTTCCGATACATTTTAGCCCGTTTTTGTGGTTTTATTTGCTTTTGGTTAGTTTTGGTTAGTTATTCAATCAACTTTCGGTTACTTTTAGCTAGTTCCAATTTATTTTAGTCGTTTGAATCAAATTTAATATTTTTGGTTAGTTTTGGATAGTCCTTAAATTTTGGCTCATTTTGGTTAGTTTTTACTTATTTTAATGTTTTTAACCTGTTCCGATAAGTTTTAGCCCGTTTTGGTGCTTTTGGTTACTGTTGGCTAGTTTTGGTTAGTCGTTCAATCAACTTTCGGTTAGTTTCAGTTAGTTCCAATTTATTTCAGTCATTTGAACCGATTCCGATACCTTTTGATCAAATTTAAGTTTAAATAAACAAACTAACACGATCTCTCATGCGTATGACGTAATGTGGCAAATGTAGCATGCACTTCATCACGATTTGAGGCCCATTATTAGGATAACAGAAACATTTTCAATGTTAAAATAAAAAAGTCAGTGCAGCCATAATAACACAAGATTTCCATGACCGCCTGTTGGGAAAAAAAGAAAGTGAATGGCTATTGCAAATTTTAATTTTTTCTCAACCAGTCCACCAGCAAAACACGTTTTCATTTAATTGGTCCAGACCAACTATTTGAATTTTGAAGAACAATTCTATAATCATACCCAGATTATTTGATGCAGGCCGCGTATAACCGCCACGTCCAGGTTAAAGTTGGATGGCGAGGAATTTGCCGATCTTTTGCATCTGGTGTGGGTTTATCTGGGCCAGTAGTCTGGAAACGACTAATTAAGCTTCTCGAAGTTAATCAATGCTCCTGGAAACGACTTAACCGGTTACGTCCAACCTTCTTCAAGTTTCCTTGCAAATAAAAAAGCTTTGTCTTTCCAGATCATTGGTTAAACGAGGTTAACCTGAATAACCCTCCTTGAAATAAGGTAAATTTACAAAGACAATATCTAAAATTAAAAATGTTCAAATTCGGTGTCTGATTCACCAGAGTTACCTATTTATTACTATCATCTTTAGGCAGTGAAATAACTAAGACATTTACATCTAAATATACCATATATTCCCTTAAATTTTTCATTAACAGGTATGTTACCGATTTTAAAAATAGTTCTACTTTAATACATTTTGGGAGGGACTTGGATTTTCTTGTACTGCCTACTGAAAAGTCACCTTTCATTCACAATGAATTGAGTTGCTTATTGAAAAACCAAGAATGATACGAATCATTATCCAACACGATGAAAATTTGGAATAAGAATTTCTTTTACACACTTTTCAAATGATTCATTATCATTGTTGTTGTGGTAATCAGCACTTTTAGATATGGATGAAAGTATTACTAACCCATCAGGTACAAATCCAGTGGATGAACCAGCGTGCCAAATAATGACCCTCGTTCTCGACTTGCGACCTTTTTTTCTTGTTATTCATTTAGGCCATGGCACACGAAGCATCTCGTCATAGACGCGTATTAAGCGCGACGTACGGAAGGTGTACGCCTGGTGTACGCTCGCTTGTATTTAAATCAACAACTGTACACGAAGACGCAGCAGCGAGGATTCGGTGCTTCAGAGAAGCTGCAAGACGCCGGGCGTAGAGCGTTGTTAGTCGCTTGCTGTACGCTGCGCGCTGTCACAGTAGGTATACAGGGTGTCCATTTAGTGTGTAAGCGAACAATATCTCGTTCATCAGCAAGAACAAGAAAAAATGTTCAATACAAAACTTGTATAGAACCTTAGGGTCCACACTTTAAAACTATTTTCTAATCTACAAGGTGCTTCAAGAAGTCGTGGCGAATCAAACTTATGTTTTCTTAAATACGATACCCAGTATATTTTTTAATTTTTGAATTCTATGATTAAATCCAAATATTTTTGACATAACATGACATATCTCTAAAGTCAACTGTTTTCGAGATATTGACGTTCAAAAATTGACAATTTTCACCTTTTCGAAGGCTGGGGAATCTAAACGGCTAAAGATAGACTTTCCTATCTTGGTTTTTCATAAGCTATCGTTCGACACTAATTTTTTATTTAACCAGAGGTTAAATTTAACCGGAATTTCTTAACTCCTTGGCGGCAATAAATAATTCATATTCACATATTAAACATTTTTTGGAAGTAGGCATGCACCCAAAATTTTCTTCGTTTATTCTTTTTGCGATGACGAAGATAAAAGTAAGTCCTCTTTATTACTTCACATCTTGGCGACTACTAATAAAACACATAGAAATACGATTACATATTTTAAGGTGTACGCTTCGTGTACAGATCTTTAAGCGTATAGAAATCGTCGCGACAAGACGAATCTTGTACGCGTCTATGACGAGAAGCTCCGTGTGCAGATGACCTTAGTCGAGGATCCAATCCACATGATTTGTCAAAAAAAAATTTGTCTTTAAAAGGATACCTATTGGCTGACATGCTATTATGGAAAGTTCACACAAAATTGCAGTCTTTTTTTATACCGAAATCTCAGATGTTTGATTCATTTTAACCAAGATTTAAGACTAATATCCAAAATCCCTCGATCGTCTAAAGCCTAAAGCGTACGTCCTTTAAACCCGGAAAAGTTGGATGCTCTTTTTATTTGTAAATATGTCATATATTAAATTTTTGAAATTCATCTTCATTCTTTTAAATCCAGAGTTATTGTGTTTACATTTTTCTTCGGAAATATCTATTATATCTTAACAACCATTTGCAGAGTTCTTATGCACACATTTATTGCTTCTGCACAGACTCCGGATTTATTACGTAAGTACAGCATTTTGTAAACTTTCTTTTCTACTCTTCAAGGAAGCTTATTAAACTAAGCAACACTTTCACACTTTTTGTTTTCCATTTGTACTCAATTTTTTAGCACTATTACAAAATTTGACATTGGCAAAATTTTTATAAAACATGATAACATTCTATCTTTTCTCTGTCTCGGTCAATAAAATCCTATGAGGTATTTTCAGTTTTCCTACGGACAACTAAAAAGCCCATTAAAACACGCTTGTCGGAAACCACACTAAATAAATTTGTCTCTTATAAGACGATTAGTGCCGTTGATTTTATAAGTATTAGCATAATTATCCACAATGTTTTCTGATCCTCGTAAGTCAAGCCTAGTTTTGAATAAAAAAGGAATACCTAATTTAATTCGAAACTTAAACGAGTTAAAAAGATTTAGCTAATTTGTAATTTTTTTTAGGTATAAATTACTTATGTGAATATAAGCCCTTACTAAAATGGGCAGATAATATACATATTACTATATATTTGTATGTAAATTTATAAATAGAAAACGAAATTTTTTAATACATTTTAGGTATCCACCTTCAAAATAAGGATATTAGAATAGATGACAATCCAGTTGAGGCAGGATTAGATCGTTTTTGCAGGAAAGATGGCCAGTATCAAGGAAAATCTGTAGTCGAAAGAGTAAGATATATGTTAATGTACAAATGTTTGGGTTAATGACGTCGTTATTTACTTGAAGACATTATGAAAGTTGGTAACGACTATTTCATTTTATTGATGAAGCAATACCCGCAATATTGTCGATTCATTCGGTCCAAGCTAGGATATTTCCGGCAAATCTCTCAAAAACGAACACTCGACAGTTATAATACATAGCTCATCAAAATTACTAAAAAGCGAAATATCACACAATCTTCAACTTTGTACTCCATTACCTAGCCTATAATTTTTCGCCCATTATTACTCATCATCATACCTGAAAACCTAAAACCAGCATATTCATGCCTTTCTACAATTAAATACCAGTAGGGGAA